>JACN01053923.1:0-13537 GCA_000787155.1 Scartelaos histophorus | reverse complement strand
TATGTATATGTATATGTATATGTATGTCAATTTTACTGATATTTCCGAAATATAAATTCATGTTTTATTGATGATGATTGGTGATTTAAAAAACATATTCATATTCCAAAGTAATTTCCAATTTTATATATATAGATATCCAATCAGAAGAAAGAGTGAGCTTCTTGCTTTGCCAGATCTTGTGGCTATGTAAAGTTGTATTTGTGTTTATTTTTCTGTAGCCAGAGAACCTGTTGTATTCGACCAAACGGCCGAACGCTCTCCTGAAGCTCACAGACTTTGGTTTCGCCAAAGAGACGACGTCACACAACTCTCTAGCCACCCCCTGCTACACACCATACTACGTCGGTAAGAGACCGCCTGGATTTACACTTAGAACTGTAAGTGTTTCAGTTTTTAATGGGACTTTTCACTGACTATATTTTGGTTTTGTCCAGCCCCTGAGGTCCTCGGGCCAGAGAAATACGACAAATCCTGTGACATGTGGTCGTTGGGAGTCATTATGTATATTTTGTAAGTTTTCATTCATATGCACCACCTCATTTAATGTTGTTGGGTTTTTTTTGTTGTTGACTATTTTCTACATTTTATATCTACGTATGTATCTGTATTCTTCTGGGCTTTAGCGCTGAGCAATATGACTTTTTTTCTTTTTCCTTTCATCGTCATCGAGCATGATATTTGATTTTTTTTTTTTTCTTGTAAAATGTCTTAATTTTCTCTACCCCATACTTGTATTTATTTTCATATATAGTACAAAAATAGTCACATTTCTTCCTCCAGACCACATACTTTTACAGGTAGAATCTGTCTGGTCTGGAGTTTGGCGATAGATTTCTCGGTTAAATGACTGAATCTTGATGTTGATTCAATTTTGATTAATTGGCACAGCCGCATATATGAATGAATGCTGTTTTCTAGTTCTCATAGTCATAAACATCCCAAACCATGTTTAAGTCTAATGAAGTTCTGCTTTACTGTTACCATGTGATACATGTGCCTAATTTTCTGTGTACACGCTATGTGTGTGTTGCAGATTATGTGGATATCCCCCTTTTTATTCAAACCACGGTTTAGCCATCTCTCCAGGGATGAAGAAGAGAATCCGGATGGGACAGTACGAGTTTCCCAACCCTGAGTGGTCTGATGTGTCTGAGGAAGGTAAGACCAGACGTGGACTAGACAGGATTTTTTGTTTGGGTCTCTACCACAAAAATCAGACTTTAAGCAGCTCTTTGGTTTTTACTGTGTTACAAATCTGAACTAGTTCATTTTAAAGGGTTTGTAGTGGGTCCAATGTTTTTCCTCTTTTGCCTTATACATTGTCTGGGTAACTGATGTATTCAGAGTGATGAATTTGGAAGTGCTTTTCACAACTTTCAGAGGCTAGAGCAAAGTTTATACCAGCTTATACAAGAGCACTTTATACAATTATATGAATACATCTGTACTGGGGCAAGATAGAATTTTGTGTTTCTTTGTCCACATTTTAAATTTCAAATTTAGCCACGGGATGTAATAAAAAAACCCTCCCATTTTTTTACATGGAAATGATGCTCCTTTTTGGTTATAATCTCGCAGTATGGTATAAACCTTCTATTGTCAGCCTCCCAAAATATGATTTAACGGTCTGTTTCCATGGACACCTCCAGACCTCCTTACTGTACTTTTAATTGACGAATTAGTTTGGCTTAGTTCTTCTCACATTTACAAACATTTACATTGGGCTGCATTTGGTCTGTACCACAACCTCATTGTCTAATAAAGCAGGTGATAATGAGGGTCTGGTTTTGGTTAATGTGAAACCAAGCCTAGGGTCACATGTGGCTTTGAATCTGTGAAACCACACTTTATATTTAAATATTGTGTTTACAGCGAAACAGCTGATCAGGACTCTGCTGAAGACTGAACCCACTCAGCGGATGACCATCACGGAGTTCATGAACCACCCCTGGATCAATGTAAAAACACATTAGCGTTAGCATAATAGCGCTAACAGGTGAATAATACAATCAAACTCAATCTTTATTTGCCTTGTAGCAATCGATGGAGGTTCCGCAGACGCCTCTCCACACCAGTCGAGTTCTGAAGGAGGAGAAGGATGCATGGGAGGACGTCAAGGTTCGTACAGTTTCAAGTGTCAGGTTTTTAAAGTGAAGTACTTTCAACATTCATCCATGTAGTTTCTTCATCAGTGTACATGCAATATACCCTATACCTAAAAGATTGCACACACATAATCTCATGTTGATTTATTGTCATCAAAAAGCATTAAAGTTCCTCAAATTTACATATTTGAAGCTTTTTGAGAGCTGTTAAAGCTACCACCTTATTTGATTTGTTTTACCAGTTCACCAGAATGCAGATGTATTATTTAGTATGGAGATATGTTATTTTGTATTTTGGGAATCTATATTGTTTTGCACCAACTATAAAACTCAAGGCCAGAAAATGTAGTTTTAGGCGTTTGAATTTGGCAGCATCCTGTCCTCAGAACAAGAAAAATCTCCAGTCCTGACCAAGACCAGCTCAAGCTCTGGAGATGGGTCCCCACTTCTCCAGATGATATTGAAGGATGGGTCAAACTCACTGGGATAATGACCCATGGAAAACATCTTTGTTCAAGCCTGTTATGGCCCTGTCATAAGTAAAGGAAAAGAGTGTTAAGTCGTTTATGCACGATGCTTTGGAGGGCGATATTGATACTTAACAGTGTCCTCACTCTGGGGGATCTAGTTGTATCTCTGTTGGCGGAATGTTCAGCCGTTGCCCTGATGAAATAATGCACACATTAGCAAGAACTCTGGAAAAAATACAAAATGGATTTAAAGAGTAATTTACCCAGAGCACTACAAAGCACTCATGGTCCAGTTTAGGAGACTAACTGAAATATGTTACTGTTATTTTTATTTTTTTTAATTTTTTTTAAGAGAGAGGCGTACAAATTGTCTCACCTGTAGTAGTTCTTTCTAACTTGAGGCTTTAACCGAACAGTGCTTTCAGTTCACACCTCTAGGGAACGTTGGTGACATGAGCTACGAAGTAGGTGGCGGCGCCTTTAGAGGTTCATACTTTTCTGGCGGAGCGTCTGTCAAACGTTTTTCTTTATAGAGGTGTTATCGCTTCGTCTGCCATGTTCCACGGTATGGCATTAAACCTTTCTATCTTCATGGAAACCAAACCAGACCAAGTTACAGGTCAGAGCTGTGGAGAGGCGACAGAATACATGTTTTTCTAAATATCTTTGAGCTATAAAACCACATGTAAATAAATGAACGTAAGGTAGAGCAGTTTAATGTTATACCGTGTAACATTCCAGGCAGAAGTTTGAAATCTCCTTAGAAACGAGCAGTTGACGGACCCCCAACCAAAAGGTTACGCAGCACACCTTTATCACCGCTCGCTTTTCTAACCGATTTGCGTGTTTTTTTGTTGTTTTTTTGTTTTTCAGGAGGAGATGACGAGTGCCTTGGCTACGATGCGCGTCGACTACGAACAGATCAAGATTAAGACGATCGAAGACTCGACGAACCCACTTTTAAACAAGCGCCGGAAGAAAGCGAGCAACCCCATCGCAGAGGTGCAGGGGGAGGGCCACTGAAACACACCGCAGTACACTCATACACAAACAACATGGAAGCAATAACTGTCGCACTGCACCCAATTTACAAGGTTTTATTGTTGTTTGTTTTGATCATTTTATCGATCCCAAACGTTTCTGATTTTAAGAGATTATGAAATTTTTTTGTCCTTTCTTGTCGTCGTCAGGTTGTAAAGGTTTTAAATGGGACTTGAACATAAACAACCATGCCTTGTTTTAATTTTTAGTACTTCTTTATAATAGCTATGATCTTAATTAGCCTTAATCAAATTCGAACTTGTAAGTAACATTGAACAGATGGTTAATTATGAAGGATTTGGGCTTAGTAACTACTTAATAAAGGGGTTATGAGTTTGCATTAAGCTATTGAACGTGCAGAATCTGATTACAGACGTTCAAATTATTCACCACATTGAGTTTAGACTTTTAGAGACCGGCGCGGAGTTTGGCCATCACATTAAAGCTAATAATTAACATGCTAACGCCCACTTCCTGCTATTCTGACAATTAAACGCTTTGGAATTTGATGCGGACTGTACACGGCGGATTTACTTGTACAAAATATCTGTACTGGGGAAAGACATATTTTGCTCAAACACTCCAAAATTGGAGTAGTCACTAAGCCTGAATCATTCTAAATGACCGTAACACTTTGCTGTGACATCACTGTGGGGGTGTTTTTTCTTGGAAACACATTAGCTAACATTGTCCAAGCAAAGTTTTAACCCAAAGAAAATGGATTTAAACAACACATTTTCAGGCGCATGTGATCAGTACGAGCGTTCATGGTCCTGTTGAGGTGTTCAACAAAAGGTTGAAGTGTCTGAAAAACTGTTTACAATCAGATTAAAGTCTAACAAAGCTTCAGATGGAGCATGCCTACGGTCGGCATCCCACCCCCAGAAAATAAGCCGTAATACACAATTTGCTCATTACGAGTTCAGTCTTTTTTATATTTAATTAAGGCTGTTAAGAGTAGCAATTCTAAAGCATGTGTTTTAAATGTTTTCGTAAATTTCTATGTCCCCCGTGAATGTTTGTGAACTGAAAAAAACGGCTAGATCCCCAAAACGAGTAAGGGAAGTTTATTTTGTCATAACAGAAGTCTATGGAACAGATTGAATGTAAAAATATCCACTGTTTTAAATGAGCTTTTGTTGTCCTCGTGAAGCAGGGATTGTCTATATATATAAATGTAGGTTGTGAATGTTCTGAAATAGGCCTATGCACATACGGAAAGTGGCATTTTTGGACACCTCATTCTCATCGTCACTTAGGTACAGTTTTAATTTGTTTTCAATGTAGCTTTCATAAGAACCGTAGCCCCACAATGTACTTTGAAGCCTTATTTGGAGCATTTAGTCTTTCTAATTCACTGAAGATTGTCTATGCATGGTGAGGACCTTTTCTGTCGTCGAGATACAGTATTGAACTAGCCTGGCGATTCATTTTTACAATAAATACAACGACAACTTGAATTCACCATCATTTAGTTGCAACATTGACCAGATTTAACGTAATTGCTTATATATTCTGTAGTTTAAAAGTGTACTGTGCTTGTCTCCATGGTGATGCGTGTCCTTTGCCCGGAATGTCCCACAGTATTGTTTTAAACACACAGCGTTTGTTTAATTCATTACGTTTTTATCTCGTGAAAAACATCCATTCTTACTTCGAGCAGTGTCGCCTTGCCATAGACCTGACCTGTAACTCGGTCTAATGGCGTCCCGCACACACGTTCCCATTCTAAGCAAAGCAACAACATCTCCATGGAGACGAGCAAAATAAAAATTTGTATTCCTAGTAAATCTCTTAAGACAAAATGGAAAAAATAAATTGCTAGGCTAGCGATTGCCATAATAAGGGATTATATGCCTGTGGGTTAGCTGTAGCGCCCCCTGGGGACAAACTGGCAGACATGTTAAGCTCTGTATTTTTTGTTTGTCATTTTTTGGCATATATTATTTTTGTTACTGTTTTTCCATTGCCCTGTTATAAGGCCAGACAGGACCCTCCCATTCATTCTAAGAAACTCTGTATTATTCTAGACAGCACCCCGATACTTGTTGTAGTAGCAGTAGTAGGGAGTAGAAAGTACTTACAGAACTACACCAGCAGCTGTCTATTCAATTTAAACCATCAGTTTCTATCATTTATTTTACCATTAACTCCACATGACTCCACTCCTCTCTCTCTATCTCTCACACACACATACACACACAAGGGATCATGGGTAATGTAGTTCACGATGTAAACTCACTTGTACACTGTAAAATGTTCATTCAATGTTTGTACTTTTCATATTCAGTTTAGTTTTCTCCTCTTTTTCCGGACACTCTTTGTAGTGGCTGCACAGATCTGTCTCTCTCTGTCATTTTGAGTCTTTGTTAAAGCTCCACGCGTCAACTTTTGTGTCTGCTGCAAGCTTTCGATTAAAAAAACGACAAAAACACACATTGTTCTCCTTGTTTTATTACGATTTCATTCACCTGTTTGAATCTGTTTCATCTGTAGGCTGTATAAAAATGTGGGCTAAGTGAGAGCGACGTCACTCACGGTGTTCGACTCCAGTCAAATGAAGCTCATTGAGGCATAGGGCACAGGGACGCTGTCAATCAAACCTTTTGCTAACGCTAACAGGAGGGAAACTGGGGAAAGAAGGCACTGGATTTGTCTGTTACTAGTGTTCATATCTTGATTTACGGACAAAGTAATGAAATAAAAACGCAATGATCATGTATATGAACATTTTAAGACCAAAATGAGGAGCCAGACACCACCAGTTACAGAAACACAGTCTATGGTTTAATCTTCAGGTTATATGCAACAAGGACTTTTCCACATTCAAAAGATTAAAAATGTTAATCGCTCTGGCAGCTGTCTTAACTTGTCATTCTGAAACTTAACTCCGATGCTCTTCCGTTTCTGGCAATGTGGGGGAAGTGTTTTGCCAGTTTCTACATTTCTAAATTGAACCAGCAACCCTATAGTTCATAGCTTAATGACCTAGCCTTGGATGGAGTAATAGTAAAGTAAAATGAAAAAGGGTTGCTGGTTCAAGTCTCACTGGCAGCACATACAGTTGGTGTGTGAATTTCATGATCAGTTTAGATTCATTTTTGCATTTTTCCTCTTTTGCTAGCAAGATTGATAATTTAGTCATATTTAAACTGAAGAGGGCAATATGTGTTTTGCCAAAGGACACAATAACACCAAGCGCTTGGGCAAAGATTTAACCGGCAATCCTCCTGAAATAGTTTATAAAATCACGACGACAAGTGGAAAAAAAAAATGAGTAAGTTCGTCAGGTCGTTTGATACAGAAACTGGTTCAAATTTGACTTGACGTACATAGTACTGGGCAAGACACCTCACCCTCTTTTCTCAGTATTGCAGTCACAATAATGCAGCTGGTTGCGACAGAAAGCCATGAAGAGGGCGATGTGGGGAAGTGTCTTGCCAAAGGAATGACGGCACATGTGTGGGCAAAAACTTAACTGGCAACTCGCCTGAAATACTTGGTAAAATCAACTAATGATGAGTGAGGGAAAAAAATGTGTATCTGACTTGAAGCATATACTGATGTTGTGTCACTGGGCAAGACATTTCACTCCTACTTTGTCATCACTGCAGTCACAGTACTGCAGCTGGTTGCAAAAAAAGCCGTGGGGAGTGTCTAGCCAAAGGACACAACAAAAACTCTCCTGAAATAGTTTGTAAAATCAAGTAAATGATGAGTGAGGGAAAAAAATGTGTATCTGACTTGAAGCATATACTGATGTTGTGTCACTGGGCAAGACATTTCACTCCTACTTTGTCATCACTGCAGTCACAGTACTGCAGCTGGTTGCAAAAAAAGCCGTGGGGAGTGTCTAGCCAAAGGACACAACAAAAACTCTCCTGAAATAGTTTGTAAAATCAAGTAAATGATGAGTGAGGGAAAAAAATGTGTATCTGACTTGAAGCATATACTGATGTTGTGTCACTGGGCAAGACATTTCTCCCCTACTTGTCATCACTTCAGTCACAGTACTGCAGCTGGTAAGCAACGTAAGCCGTGGAGAGTTCAATGTGAGGAGTGTCTAGCCAAAGGACACAACGGAAACTCTCCTGAAATGATTTGTAAAATGAAGTGAATGACAAGTAGAAAAAAAAAAAAGAAATTGTATCTGACTTGAAGCACATACTGCTGTGTCACTGGGCAAGACACGTCACCATATTTGTCATTATTGCAGCTGGTTGTGACAGAACGCCATCCAATGTAGGGAATATCTATGGGACTTTTTGCTGTGAAATAAATATACAAAAAGAAAATATAATAAAATAAATATATAAAGAAATAATACAAATAAAATAAGATGGTGCCCCCTTGAAAACAATAGTCCATCATGACACTGGAATTTAGGCGTAAAAATGAAAATAAACATTTGTATCTTGGAATTTTTTGAAAAGAACAGACCCTAGGCACCACGCACAGGTCATGCTATGCTACATTACCACATTTAGGAATTCAGCAAGTCACCCTTAACACTCGGGACCCAAAAACTCCCCATATCCCCTCTGAAAACCCCACCACGTCTTCATCACGTCTTCATCACGAGGGTGCGGAGAGGAAGAGGTGACCGCCCGGCCCGCGTGATCTGATTGTACATGGGAATCTACAGCTCAGGGAAGCATGGAATAAACGTATGTGTGGTAATAAAGACGCACTGAGTCAGCTGCAGCCTGTGTGCCAACCTATAATCAGACCTGCTTTGTTAAAGGTGCATTGTGTAACTTTCCTGGGGGAGGGTCAGTGTGGTATTAAGCGTCTCTATCTTCATGGAGACCAAACTAGATCTATTTTTGATCTATAAAACCACCTGTAATTGAATAAATGTAAGGTAGAGCGGTATAATGTCATATTATGGAACATTCCAGGCAGAGCAATGACATCGCCATAGAAACATTGTATTATATTGTGCAAAAGTCAACCTATGTTCTACCCCTGGCAAGAAGTTACAGGTTATGAATAAATTAAATTCATCCAGAAATGTGCTAAAATGTTTCAAGTTTATTTAAAATTGTATGCATTTTTAAAAATTGGTGTCTCATGCAGCATTTTCTTTCTTTTTTTCTTATTTATTTAAAAAAAAGGTTTAAAGGTTTAATATTACACAAACCTGACTCTTGTGAGCTTCTAGCCATGTTATAATGCCGTCACCCTCTCAAAATCAGACTTGTGTTTTGTTTCATTCACACGTTTGGGTAATCCTTACAATCCTTATTAATTAATACCATTAGTCCAAAGCTCTGTTCCACCGTGTGATGTCATGAAGTGGTAGTGTTCAGTTAACAGCCACATTCAACCCTTAGTTCAATAGAGGTTGTTAATTCCAGGCCCAAAATCATTCAACTGATGGAGGACAGTGAAAGTGTATGGAATTTAAAAACACTGCAAAGCACTTCCTGTATCACCACATGACATCACAACGTGGAGCAGAGTTTACAGTTTGAGAAAAAAACTAAGCCTTAATATGTAAGGTCTGTATGTAAGTGTGTAAGTGTAAGTGTAAGTAAGTATGTAAGTGTTAAACATGTGTGAACAAAACTCAACTCCAGGTCTGTTTGTGATGTTTAAATAACATTATAACAGATCAGAAAATAGCCTAATATGGGCCCTTTAAACAATTAGATCACTTTGGCCCTTGGGGCCCTTGTGGTTTACAGTATGTCTGCAAGGTCCATCCTGCCAAAAAGTAAAGATGATCCACTTCACCCCAGTGGGCTTAACAGGGAGGGATGCTTTTTACATTTCAGTGAAATCATGTGTAATCAGATCTGTCCTGTTTCATTTCACAATTTGTCCAACTTCCACAGGGGTTCACTTCCGATTAGTTCCATTCGTCATTTTTCTAGTGAAACCTAAATAGACACCAATTAAAATAACTAAAGCTATGACTAGCTATATCTGGAGATTTGAAATGAAAAGTAAAAGGCTGAGTGAATACATTATGCACAGAGTAGCAAACAAAGTCTGAAAATAAAAAATACAAAATGGCAGAACAAGTTATCTCACCTGGTGTAATTGTCAACTCTTTATGGTCAGATTATGTTTTTTTAAAAAAAGAAGAAAAAAAAAGTGGTCTCTGCATTTTCAAGTACTATGTGATATCACGCATAGGTTGAATCCAAGATGGCGCCGGGTTCCTGGTTTGCTGCTTGGCTCAGTTCGGTTTGATCAGTTTTCATTGTTTAAAACAACTGTCAACTCTCTGCTGGTGTATGATCACCATGAGTTGTTAAAGATAAAAGATCTTACTCTGTGTGTTATTTCTAATGTAAACTGGCTGGACTCCTGCTGCCTGGCGGGCGCTGGTCTCCTCTGTGAATGTGCTCATGCCCATGAAGCATGAGGGGTGTGAGCTGACCGGTGAGTAAAGCTAAAAGCCTGGCTGCCACGTTCTCTCCACTTGTGGTGGTTGTCCTCCTCCATTTTACAGCAGCAGGAAGTCTGTGCCCTGCGGCTGCAGCTCTTCACTCCCAGATTCAGGTGGTGTGACCACAGTAATCTCCAGCTGCTGGTCCTGCCCCCGACCTGTGACTCCAACCAGATGAGCACAACACTGAGGTCATATTGTGTGGATCCAGTCGCTCCCTCATCATCCTGGAATCCTTGAGGTCATGTCCGTTGCACAGTCACCAGCCTTGGTGTCACCTGAAACAGGGATTTTAAATTGGATAAGCAGATAAACAGTGTCTTAAAATCAAGTTTTTATCATTTATGGCTTTTATCCAAAGTCAAACCTTTTTAACCTTTTAATCTATTTGAACAAATCATGCAGGCTTTTATTTCGTCACACCTGGACCACAGCTACACACTTCCCCAGCACAACTTTTATCAGGAACTAGAAAACGAGACAATGTGACAGTCCTGTGTTTCGGGTTCCAAATATCTGGCTACAGAGTTGAGGCGTGGATACCTGTAGGACCTCTTCCCCTCTGGTCCAGTGCTGTCGTAGGTGGTTATGTTCAGACTTCCACATTTACGTGAAGAGTACAGCTCATACTAAGAGCTACGTCTAGACTGTGGGCTTCTGCTATACTCATACTTCTACTCATATACTCATACTCACTATTTATAGGTTTTCGATATTACAAATGATTGACTAGTGGAGTTTAAAGTTGGACTATGTAACCTGCTTGTTTCCTGGGAGATGTCATTACTTTGTCGAGAAAACAGTCGGGCATTAAACTTCTGCATCAAGAGAAGTTCCAGGTGAGAACAGAGTCTGCTTTGCTAAGGCACGTAAGATACAGTAGGTTTAATGCCATACTCTGCAGCATTCCAGGCAAAGCAATAACATCTCCATGGAGACGGTACACCTTTAACTGACAAGAGAATTTGTGTTTCTTGCACCTTTGAAAATATTTCCTTTGGAAAAATACAGGACTGAGCATTTTTTATTTTATATTTGTCCTTTGAAATACACTAAAGATCCCATATTACACACACTTGACTCTTGTGAGCTTTAATCCTTTTTATAATGCGGTTATTTCCTCAAAATATACTTGTAGTTGTGTTTTGTTTCATTCACACATGTCTGATTCTAGTGAAGGTGCATGGAGTTAATAAAGAAATGGAGCATATTCTGCATTAATTCATGACATCACAAGGTGGAACAATGTTTTCTGTATGAGAACTCTGTCTAAATATGCAGGGTTTTTGAGTTAAACATGTGTGAATGAAAGAAAACCCAACTCTAGGTCTGTTCGTGATGATGAAACAGATCAGAAAACAGTGTAATACGAGCATTTTAACATCAAATGATGAATGAGATGTTGCCTAAAACAGTGACTAGTACATGAGTAGTTTCTTCTAATACATTTTAATGGTGCATTTTCGATCTTTCTTCTGTATTACAGGAGGCTTCTATGACAAAACACTTTGGGTTTTTAGGAAATCGGATATCATTCCTGGTTGAGATAACACACGACGTCCAGCCTCACGGGCGTAGAGAAGAAACTGTACAAACTGTGTGACTCAGGATTACGAGCTCATCCAAAAAGAGCAGGGATTGGTCATTTGATATAATTCATTCATGAGCGACATTCACAGGCATGTTTGACTTGACGTCACAAAAGGTTCTGACTAAATAGAAGCACTGATACTGTTCTTTCTTCTTCATATGACACTTGTAGAGGAAAAAAATACCAGATCTCTTGATGATAAATAATTACTGTAATGCATTTGCGAAACCCAATCAGTTTTTAGAAATCAGACAATCAGACAGGTTTATTCTTCTTGTTACAGCAGATATGGACACGGCCTAGACCCGCTCTGGCCACAAGCCGACAGCCTCTCCTCAGTGTCCTCCCTCCATCTCCCCCCAGAGCATCAGAGTATTCATACAGAAACACCGGAGCAGAGTTACCTCACGCAGACACGCGCTAATACTTCACCTACATCTGAGGACAGCTACGACAACCCTGAGTTTCCTGTGTGGTGGGACAGTTGTTTCTGCTGAGCCTCATTATGTGTAAACGTGATCATGAGGCTCTGGTCTCTGTAGAAATCACATTTACACAAAGACACGTTGAGAGAAAAATGTTTATCATGCAGGTTACAGATTACATCATATGTTTTGCAGACATTGGAACTACTTTGGTGCCATTTCAACACTCGTATTTGTCAGTTTATTGATCAATCTGTTTAACTATAAAGGCAAGTGAAGCATTTAAAGCAGCACAATATGATAATGATAGAAAACCCACTCAGATGTGTGTCAGGGCAGTTTGAGGAGAGTAACATCCTTCAGGACAAATGCGACCCACCTCCTTGTGTCCTGCAGTATCGCAGTAGCCTCCAGGGGGCGCCAGGTGAACTCTCTCTCTCTGCGCTCTGTTGTTTCAGTTGGTGATCAGTTAAAATCTGTAAGAGTTAAACTAAACGTGAGACCGATCTGTAAATCGGATACTCAAGACGAGGCAGGGGGTCTATCCTGGTGCGTCTGATCCCCGTCGTAGTGCTCTGCTTAAGATGGTCGTCTCTGTGCTCTGGACACTGCCTCCTTTCAGCGGCCGTTTTACTCACTGATTTTCCTGCTTTGTTTCTGCCCTCACTTGACAGAGGCACCGATTACAGGGGACGAGTCATTGGCTGAGGGACGTATAAACAAGCAAGAACAACCATCTGTGACCATGGCAACCACAAAATGATGCACTGTGTGACTTTTCCACAGTAGGGTGGAGATGTTATTTCCCGTAACAGTTTGGCATTAGACTTATCGATTTGACTGAGTTACAGGTTTTATATTGGTTAACAACACCGTTACTGTGAGCATCGCCTCTCCACAGATCTGACATGGAACTTGGTATAAAGATCCAAAGAAGTTAGTTTAGCAAAATATGGACGCACAATCTAACTTTCCTACAGAACATCCACCAGAAAAGTGACAGAGTGCACGTTTAACTACAACTTACTACTACTTATTACTACTTTTGTTATTGTTCTGACTGTAACACATTGGTCTCTGCTGAACTTCAGGTAAAAGGAGCTGTTCATTTGAAAACGACATCACGAGTGGATCACATGTGAGTGAAACAAAATACAACTCCATTCATGTTTTTTTATGAGGAAACATTTGAACAAGAGCCATTTTTGCGTAATATAGGATCTTTAATAAAAAAGAATAAATGTGCCCTCCCTCTTTCCATCCTCTGTCTGCTTCCTCTGTGCAGACACAGCACAGACGTTTCCCATGAGGGGCACAGGGACCAGGGACCCTCTGTCTTTAACCCAAACCCAAAACATCCAACATGGAGCTCAACAGTGCAGCCCACTTCCAAATCTGCTCTGGTTCTGAAGTCCATATTTCCATATTTTTTTCTTACAGACTTGGATAAGAAGATAAAAGTATAAAAGTGAGTAGATAAAGTGTATATATGTGTATATATA
>KN503250.1:6104-22243 GCA_000787155.1 Scartelaos histophorus | reverse complement strand
CCCCTGCCTCCACCTCTGCCTCTGGGGGGGGCCCACGGAGACGACTCGCCCGCCCCCACCGGACTGGCCGCCATGATCGCGGGGGCCAAACTCAGACGTGTCCAAAGAGTGAGACTTTTTCACTTTATACTTACACTTTATGATGGTTTTAAAACTGCACAATGTCATTTCTTGGTTGGGCGTCCGTCACCTGAGATCTACAGCAAATTCTTGTCAGTAAAAGCATGTAGTTTAGAGTTTTAGCTTTGGAGAATTTTGGAGAAGAAATGTTACTTTTTTGTCTAAATAAATAAAAAATAAAAGGCAATTCTTAAAATGTATTATTATTGTTTTTGTTTTTATTTTTAATGTACTTATGTTAACAAATATTCCTCTTTTTCAGTCGGAGGAGAATTCATCGTCAGCTCCAAAAACTGAAGCGAACCGGACGAGTGGAGGGAGCGGAGGTCTGATGGAAGAGATGAACGCACTGTTGGCCCGAAGGTCAGAGGTCAAATTCTGTCACCAAAATATACTTTATTTCCATGCGGTAACTTATAGATACGTGTTTATTTGTGTCTACAGAAGGAAAGCAGCAGAAGATGGACAAAATGTGAGTAAATGCTTTGTTTTATCATATAGTTGTAAGTTGTAGTTAATTTATTTATATATTTTATTTCGCGATTCTATGGAGCCGTAGAAGGGACACGGTGAATATAAAAATAATAAGCGTGGGAACGAATTATAACTCGTGCGCACACTTTGCGTTAAGGGTAGTTCCCTGACTGATTAGAATATTCCCACAGTATCCTTGTTTTGGTTGATCTCGTTGCTACACACACGTACACACAGGCTGTAGCTCACCATAGTAGCTCCGTAAATACTAGACGCTATTTTTATATTTTAGCTCACCATAGTAGCTCCAGAAATACTAGACGCTATTTTATTATATTTTAATATTGGACTCAGATACACAGAAATCCTTGCTGCACTTGCCCAACATGGCTTTATTATAAGTCTGAAACACCTCAAAAGAGTCCTGAGAGAGAATGGGCTTTGGCGTCATAGTTTTTCTGACCTCATTCCCAGTTCCACACCATGGAAAGTGAGGGAATGTGTTCTAACGCGCTCCCACGCTTTGGATATAAATCGCGTTTTAAGACGTTCCTTCACTTTTAATAACTCGTGCGCACGCCTTTATAACCTGAACGCACGTATTAATATCTCGTGCACGCACCTTTTCACGACCAGAGCACACGCCTTAACGCATTAATATCTTGTGCACACACCTTCTGATTCGTTCCCACGCTTTGTTATTTTTTTATTCACCTTGTCCCTTCTACGGCTCCGTAAGATTCAGTGATTTCTGCAGGAATTATCATTGATCAGTTTGGGTTCTTTTATTGGAGAAGTCTACAGCCAACCCACTGTCAGTAAATGCATGTGGTTTGGACCAAAGCTCAGTATTTGAAAGTAAAACGGCACGGGTTATTTTTTTATTCACCTTGTCCCTTCTCGGCTCCTAAAGATTCATTCATATGGTTGAATATGGTTGCCTCTCCACAGATCTGACCTGTAATGTAGCCTATAGTTTTCACTCTTGACATAGATACCATGGAACAATCTAGACATGGCAATAGAAACTAGCAGGTGATGGGGCCCTGTTTTGTTTGTTAGAAAAATAAAATTGAGAATCTAAAACAACAGAAAAAATTGTGATAGATTAATACAAGGGGGAAAAAGTCATAGTTTTTAATAGATGTATATATGTTTTTGTTATATTAAAGCATAGATCTTTCACATTATATGACCTTAACTTATGTATATAGAAAACTTGTTAATTCATCTGAAGCCTTATGTATGTTTATAGTATATATAGAGAGAGCAGTTTACAGTACAATTTATATTGACTTTTGTTTTTTTTGTGTAGGATGATCCAAATTCACCTTCACCCAGCACTCGTAGCGGACAGAACTCTACAGGTAAATCACATTATTTCACACAGATATATGAATCGATGCATTGAATTTTACATTTACTTTTTATGATTCATTTGTTCAGACGGTGTGAGGAAACCATGGGACCGGGCCAACTCTGCAGACAGGTCCATGGTGTCAAGGTAAGACGTGAGAATTAAAGAAAAAAAAAAAAAACGGCTATTTTTCTTTTGCTGTAACATGGGGCTTGTCCACACAGGGCCAGAGCTGCAGGGAGCGGAGGAGATTCAGATGTAGACTTCGATAGGATGAAACAGGTAAAAAAAATATTAGAGTTTTGAAAGCATTTACAAAGAGAATATTAGATGAATGTATATATTTTTTTATTTTGAAGGAAATTTTGGATGAAGTTTTCCGTGAGTTGCACAAAGTAAAGGATGAAATTATCGATGGTAAGTTGTATACACTGCAAAAATATACTACATATTTACCATATTATTACTTGTCTACTATTTCTAAATGGAGTCTTTAAATGTAACATGCCACACACAGTCAAGATGTAATGCATAAATATAACCACTAGGTAGCACTAAAGATAAGATATAGAGTGAATAAGACAATATAAAACACTCTTGTTTCACTTTGCTAAAACTTGAAACTTGAAAACTTGAAAAAAGTAGTTCTAAAGTTGTGCATGTTTTAAAAATCATGCATGTGAATACTGGGAATGTGCCAATTGCTAAAAAAGTCTAAAGGAACTGTATGTATGCTGTGCTCTTCCTGTTTTAAAAAGGTACAATAATCACTACTGAATCTGGATCACTTGTACATTAACCTGCAAATAGAGGACACATACTAGTACATGTTTTATCTCAGTGTATGGACAGACTGTGCCTCATGTGAAAGAACCTCAGAACCTCCAGAATCACCTCACTGAGCTTTAAGAATCAGGATTGGCCGCAGGTTCCAGGGTTTAGGTAGGGACCATTCAGATCAGAGGATTCCTTAAGGCTTAAACAAACTGGATTTCAGTTTTGAAACTGGCAACCCAAATGAGATGTGAGGCTCATTCTGCTCTGAGTGGATAATCGTCTTGAGAATCAAAACACCAAATGATAACATAAATAAATGAGACTTCATAATGTTTTTGTAATTAAATAAATTAAATTAAATAAAACAGCATTCGATTTGTTGTCAGTAAAAGCTGATCTGAACATGTTTACCTCATATCTGGAGACACAGTCAGGTCAAGTTTGTGAAATCAAAATGTTGCATACAGTTCCTTTAACTACCTACCTCCTACTTTGGCTTTGGTTTGACCTTATATTTAGGATGTGGTAACATTTGTTTAATCGTACCTTTATTACATATAGACTCTATAAATTTAATTATTTATTTAATTTTTTTTGTATATAATTTACTTGTATACAGATCAACCCTTAACCCTTAGACTCTAAGTCTAAGGGTTGATCTGTATCCAAGTAATTTCCTTTATGGGTCAATAAAGTCTGTCTAAGTCTTTGACAGACTTTATTGACCCATAAAGGAAATTATGGAAACAGTAGCTCAAACATCACATGATATTACAATAACAAAGAGACATTAAAAAATATAATAATACTTCGAAATGGCAATAAAAAAATGGCAAGAGACTGGAGTCAGTGTTAATGCTTTTTCTTGTGTTTTCCTTCACAGCCCTTAGACATGAACTCACTCGGGTTAGCACCACATAATCTTTCTGAGCCACTGCCCCAAAAAAACAAAAAAACCTTTTTCAAAACCGACCTGCTGCGGTGCTGTGGCCCTCAAGAAGAAACGAACAAAAAGAAGAAGAAGAAGAAGAAGAAGAAGAAGATGGAGAGGAGTGAAAATACTGTGACATCACCCGTCCCACATCCGCCTCTGTAATGTCTGTGTAACATTCGGTTTGGTTGTTTGAACATGTGATCGCCGGAGCACAAAGCAAGAACTATATCTGCAGCTGAGTTCAAATGACTTGGATTCAGAATCTGAGGTTAAGTTAAAAAGGGGTTATTGTGCTAAAGCAGCTTTCCGTTGCATTCAACCACTTTATAATGCTGTTCTCTAATCAAAAACATGCCTGAGGAGGATTTCTGAATCATTTCTGCATGTTTGACGGGCCCTGTGGTTTCTCCAGGGGCCTCTGTCCCTATTCTTCCTGTTAAATAAAAAAAAAAACTACAATTAATAAACATGTTAATATCTTGTTTAACTACAAATGAGCATTTTCAAACCAACAAAAGGGCACATGGACATAGACCCACCTTCAGATCTTGTCACTAGTCTTGGTCAGGACTCATTTAACTGGTGTATTTTACCTATTCTTCATTTTAAACTGTAATTCTGAAATTTTGACAATACATAGGCCTATATATGATTTTTCCTCCCAAATTTCAAGAATAATTTTTGGCAAGTACAGTAGGAACAGGGAAAAAATACTTAAAATATTCAATTCAAGTAAACTGATTGTTTTAGTGATAAGAACAGGATTAAATAGGTTACAGTTGGATCGCAGCTCAAAACAATGCATGCTTTTGTTTTGTCCTTGAGCAAGACACACCCAGTTTACCTTTGTGTGTGACTGGTGGTAGTAGAAACTTTGACAAATATGAAAAAGTACTACAGTATATATGACTAAAACATACTTCCATTACAATTAAAACCTCTTAAAAACAGATTCTGAATTGAAGTATGGTACCTCATGCAGATATCAGTATTTTGCGGCGCTCCCTCTAGCACTGATCTGTTGTCTGTTAGCCCACTCTCCCTCTTCTTGGCCTGAAGGAAAACGATTCACTTTATTTCTTTTTCACAAATGTATTTTATCTTTTTACACTGTCACTGTCTCTGTTTAGACTCTCGTTGCCTCTCGTTGTCTTCAGAGGCGGGGAGTAGTCAGTTACTTTTTGAGCTACTTCGAAAACAAATTGTACTTAATCAGACTGGACTTGCTGTATTTTAATAGTTTAAGTAATATTTTAGAGAGAATGTTGCTTTAAAATAAATTCTGTGTGCCCAAATATGAGGAAGACATGTTCAAATCAAATACAGATTTATTCTTCTTTTTATACTCACATTAGGCATGGTTTCCTATTTATTTCTGTTATAATTTGGTGTTTTGGTTCCCATGGCGATTACCCAATCAGAATACGACTCTCTCATTTGGGTTGCCACTTTCAGTGCTGAAGTCCAGTTATTTTAAACCTAAAATGATTCTCAAATTTTGGCATTTCAACAGAGTAAATGTGAAAATGTGAAAAATAACCACGATACAAGGTAGAAATTGAAAATGTTGAGAATGTTGTCAATTATCATAAACTGGTGTCATATATAATGTAAATCTTTTATCATATATCAGCAATAGGAAAAAGTACTATATAAAATGACTACATAATATAACATAATTAATAGGAAATCATGTCCAGTGTTTTTGCTATTAAGAATAATTCATTTGATTTGAACATATCTTCCTTTTATTTGGCAACACATAATTTATTTTAAAACAATATCCAAGTCCAAACTATGGCTCGGGGGCCAAATGTGGCCTTCACACTCATTTTTCTTGGCCCTCAGGCTTCTAGATGAATTGTTATTTCAGAACACAGATCGGTAGTTTATACAATTTTAAATCTTAATCTTATACAGTTCCTTTAATGTATTCTCCAAATACTTTATGAGTAATTATTCTAAAGTAATAGTACAATTACTATAGTACTTGTTGGCTACACTTCCCACCTCTAATATTTTGTATTCAAGTGGATGTAGTAGTGCTAGAATAGAGAGTATAATGACGGCAATGGAGTCTTTACAGAGACTTTGTCAGTACTGATAAAATGTATTATTGCACATGATTTTTGTTAGTTTTTGTATTTTATGTTATTTTAAAAGAACATTTTTGCTTTATTCTCGTCACACGACCTGGAGAGTTTTTACAATGTTTTTTACCCCTTTTACCGACCCAAATATGTGAAAATAAGGCCTGAAAAAAGTTAAAGGGTTGAATAGACTTGTTTGGATTTTGCAATTAAAAAAGAAAAAAAGAAAATAATATCACACCAGAGTATTTGTGACCATGTTGTTAATAAAATGTTTATTGGCTGCAAGGATTTGGTGAAGTATTTTCCCTTTTATGACAAAGTGCTTCCTGATGACTAAAAAGACAAAAAAGAAACACAAACTTTACAATGAATTTAAATAAAACTGTGAATTATATGTTGAACTATTTGAACTGGTTTAGTGGTTATTATTTATCCGAAGTCCTTTATTTACATATAAAAATATAATAATATGGTATTTTAAGATCAAATTCAGTGCATTTGGAAAGAACTTGCATAAAATGTCGATTGAGTTTTAACTGTGGGTAATGTTAATGAAATATATAAATTGCAAGTTGAAATTTAAGCAAGAATAATAGGATATCATTTCACATACATATTTAACAGGGAAAAAATCTGTGCATTTAGAAATTATTTTCATAAAATATAGGCAAAACACAACTCCAGGTATGTTTGTTATGAGGAAACAACATTTTAACAGATCAGAAAATAGTAATATGAGCCCTTAAACTGTGCACAACATTAACAAAATACATAAATTGCAAGTTAAAAGTACTGGTAATCACTTTTATAGGAAGCTATAGTATATTATTTAATGCAACCTACTTTGTTATGATTATTTTTGAGTATAAAACTATAAGCTAAAAACAGGCAAATGCTAATGCTAACTTTGTCGCCATCTAGTGTACAAAAGTGGGATTTCTGAAGTTTTGGAATGCCCCTGCTATAAACTATTATATTTTGCACTACGTCCTTCAGAATTACTTTCAATTTTAGCCACGGATAAAAATAGACCACGCAAATAATACCATTTCCATTTAATATTTGCGATTCTAGTCTGTCTTTGGCGCCCTCTGCTGCGCAATAGCGGAAACGAGAAATCCCTGAAATCTCGCGTTTTTCCGTGTCAGAAATGCATAGTGGCGACGGGATTTGGCGTGGGAAGGAGCGAAGTTGTTGTCGAAGAGGGCGCAGACTGCAGACAGCGAGCAGAGCAGGGGGTGTGTGCGCTTTGGCCAGAAATTCACATAGGAAAGCGGCGTGGATGAGACAGGCAAACTGGCGCACTACAACATGGCATCGGGGGACACTCTGTACATTGAGACAGATGGCTCGGAAATGCCCGCAGAAATAGTGGAATTGCACGAAATTGAGGTTGAGACTATCCCCGTGGAGACTATCGAGACTACGGTGGTGGGTACGGACGAGGACGACGATGGGCAGCCGATGATCGCGCTTCAGCCGCTGGTCACAGACGACCCGAGCATGCACCATCACCAAGAAGTTATTTTGGTGCAAACCCGCGAAGAGGTGGTCGGAGGAGACGACTCGGACTTGCACGCAGATGGAGGTGGGGGGTTCGAAGATCAGATCCTCATCCCGGTACCTGCTCCGGGAGTTGAGGACGAATACATCGAGCAGACTTTGGTGACTGTGGCCGGGAAAGGCGCAATGGGTCGGGTGAAGCGAGCAGGCGGCACCGGTGGGAAAAAATCCGGCAAAAAGAGTTATTTAAGCGGTGCGGACGCCGGGGGACGCAAATGGGAGCAGAAACAAGTGCAAATTAAGACTTTGGAAGGAGAATTTTCCGTCACAATGTGGGCGTCGGGTAAGTAAAGCAGCTCTAGTATTTCTATTGCATGTCTCATAGGCCTCGTTATCTGGGCGTTGTCCTCTGCGCCTGTCTATTTCCTGGAGAGGTCCATTGCGCGCCGTTTAAAGCGACAAATAATGCACGTTTTCGATGCGGAACCTGACATATAGACAGCTAAATGTTTTTGTTTTGAAGGGAAGCCATGTTTTAGGTGTTACTGGGCGCCGCCATATTCCCCGATACTAGTAAGTATGGCGGCGGACCCGAAAAAATGGCGATGGCGAGGGGCGAGCTATGCGAAGCGGAGCCACAGCTGCGCCTTTAGCGTGTCTGCAGGCCTCAGAAACGTGTCGCACTTGGTTTAAACACACAATCTTAACAAAATAGTGCTCCTAACTGATCAATATAACACTTTTGAAACGTTTTGGTGCGCAAAAAGCACGTAGTTTGCAGTTTATAATTGATTTAGCTGCGCGTGTTGGTAATGGTTAACCTGCTTTGTGCACAGCCTGTCTGACTACGGGCCGACGCAACAATACTGCTACTCCTGACCTAAATATGATTAAAAAACGGCGCGCAATGCAGTTTAAAGCACATTTATTGCACAAAACTAAATCTATCATGTTTGGTAGACGAGCATGTGCTGGTTTCTGGTTTATTTTTCATGTTTTCTTTGTACATTGTGAGTCACGCAGCTCCGTCCTGATTGGCGGAGCGCGGACAGTCATTTAAGTGCTGATGTAGCGCATGCAGTTAAATGGACCATTGATTTGTTTGTTTTGGTCATTTTAAACAGCTAAAACGAAAAGAATGTGAAATAAAATCAATATAATCGCTTAGTTTATAGTATTATGACTTTAACATGTAGTTAAATATGTATTTTTGTGAGTTTTTCTGTTTTTATTATTTAATTATTTTAGTTTGTCAAGCATTTTTGATCATATTGTCTTATTTTTTTTGCCATGACATTGTTTTATTTTATTTTAATACATTGTTTTGTATTTTTATTTATTCTGTAATAATATTATTACCCATTATTGTAATCCATATTTTCTTTTTATATTGTGTATAATGAACAATAATGTGTATTGAAATGTATATTTATTTTTACCATAGCCATGGGATATGTAATAAAATATTAAATAAATAGCTATATTATATTTTTTTACATATATTTTGAAATTTAATTTTCAAAATTTGTATGCATTTTCTATAGTTTTTAATGCCACAATTTATTTTAGGTTAGACTGTAGTTATTGGACTGTTTTTTGTTTTTTTTTTAGAACAAGTTGTACTCAAAGTAAAGTCTAATGTAAAAGTTCAACTAGCATTTCCCTGGGTTCCTTATAGCTAAATTTGGTTTATTATAATGGGACAGTTTTCATAGTAATAATTAGTATTTATTTAGACTGTTTAACTATAATTTATTACACTTTCTATGGCTATGGCTGTGACTTGGTGTCCTTGTGTGTGTAGCTAGTTTAAGCTTGTATTTTATCCGTTCAGTCTCTGTAACTTGTTCCTAGGATACTCTGAAGACATTGATCATGAGTCTGTGGTGGAGGAGCAGATCGTGGGAGAGAACTCGCCTCCAGACTACTCCGAGTACATGACGGGGAAGAAGCTGCCCCCTGGTGGTATCCCTGGAATCGACCTGTCCGACCCCAAACAGCTCGCCGAGTTTGCCAGGTGAGTGCAATATAGAGGATTATAGTTATTAGAATTTCAGCTATCACCAAAGAAGGTTGTCAAAAGTATCGAAAGTCACATCTTAATCAAAATAGCATCGAAACTAATATGAGCTGGTATTGAGACTAAAAAAAGTTACATTTACAGGACAGAAATTAACTTTTTCTGGTAGCATCACCAGTTTCTAAGCATCATTCTAAAGCTTTTCAGGAAAATATAAGTCAGATCTGTGGAAAGACAACTGTAAGAAGGCATGTATTTTCAATTACCAAGACCTTTCTAATCCCTTAAATAAACATAATGCATATATTGTTTAAAGAGTGTTTTCTGAGCACTTCTCTTCACTAAATTAGCTTTGAATCTTTAGAGAGACCGTACACCATTTTAAAAACGACTGCATTTTCAGCAGAAAGATCCGAACCAAAAGAGTTACTTATTAATCGCGAAAACCAAAGTGCAGAAGGCGACAACACAGACCCGACCCGATCAATATGTTTGTAACTGATTATTTATTTCCACAGGATGAAACCCAGAAAAATCAAAGAAGACGATGCTCCGCGGACAATAGCCTGTCCTCACAAAGTAAGCTCTCGTTTTCTGATACGCTCAAAAAAACATTACACACATTACACGGGAACATTTTAACAGCTGTGCCCCCGTGGCCCCATCTCAATTAAACGTTCTCTTCTTTGACCTTTTGTATTTCATTAACATTATATCCTCGTGCCCCCATTTCCAACATATTCAAATTTAAGCTCCTGTATTACATAAAATTGACTGGTTTAAGCCATGTTGGAATGTTGTTCTGCCTCATCACAAACAGACCTGGAGTTGTTTCATTTGACCCACACATATTTCATTTATTATTTGTGTGTCTACATCTCCAAAGGCTCTGTTCCACTTTGTGATGTCATGAGGTGGTAGTTTCAGTAGAGCAGTTCTAGACCAGAAGTGATTTAAATGATACTAGTGATGGTGTATGGAGTTTAAAAGCACTTCCTGTATCACCACATGACATCACAAGGTGGAACAGAGTGCAATATTATCTAAAATAATTCTGCTTTCTTAATATTCTTCCCTTTGTTTTCCCTTCAGGGCTGTACAAAGATGTTCAGGGATAACTCTGCCATGAGGAAGCACTTGCACACTCACGGGCCCCGGGTTCATGTGTGTGCGGAGTGTGGAAAGGCGTTTGTGGAGAGCTCCAAACTAAAAAGGCACCAGCTCGTCCACACGGGGGAGAAGCCTTTCCAGGTGACTGCACTGACACCTGTACACATAAAGTCTGTTACAGAGTCATTTAAGCACAGTTAACAGGGCAACCCCAAGGCCCAGTGATAAAACCTGTAAAGTTTGATGGTGTGAAAAATCAAGGTCTTAATATTTTATGGCCATATATTCATTTTGTTATAAAGAGAATCCATTTTCAGTAGCTACTTTGTATGGGGGAGTTATTTTTTATGCCGGCTATATTCATAATTTTGGATCCAGTTTGCATCGCACTTTGTGAGCTTCACCCTTCCAGCTCCTTGTAAATGATCTGTAACTCTAGTGAGTTTTCTTAGGCAACTAGTCAGGCCAAATAAAATCCTCCAGCTGAGGTGGTCCAGACCAAGTCCAACTCAAGATGGATGGAGATGAGTCCACTATCGCTCTGGCAAATGGCATTTTTTTTTGGCAATTAATTAAATAACCGTTGTATTTTTTTATCGCCATTTAAGACACTAAAGTGCTTCACTGTGCATTATTCGTTCACTCCACACTCGGTAAACTACTATTGTAGCAGCAGTTGTTCTTATGCACAATCACCACACTCCAGCACTGGTGTCCCACTGTGGCTCTGGAATTCCCGACCGTCTCCCATCCAAGTACTAACCAGCCCCCCCCACCCTGCTTCAGCTTCAGAGATCTGTCGAGATCAGGCCTTTTTTTCCTCAAGTCATTCAGCTGTACCACTGATATAGTGAAGTACAATGTGAAGTACAATCCCCTCTCTTGTGTTTTTACAGTGTACTTTTGAAGGCTGTGGAAAGCGTTTTTCTCTGGACTTCAACCTGCGCACACACGTCCGGATCCACACAGGAGACCGGCCGTACGTCTGCCCCTTCGACGGCTGCAATAAGAAGTTTGCTCAGTCCACCAACCTCAAGTCTCACATCCTCACACACGCCAAGGCCAAAAACAACCAATGAGAAGGCCCCAAAGAAGCCTTCAGTGGACTCGAATCAAAAAAACTCTTCAAATGGCCCCTCACAAACACTGACAGACTGATTTGGGAAAGAATCGAAAGTTGAAAAGGCTTTAAAGGTGCATTATGTAGCTTTCCTACATCTGCTTGTTTCCATGGAGCTGTTATTTCTTTGTGAGAATGTTACACAGTATGGTTCAGAGTTTAAGTGTTGTACCTCATTTTTACTCTTAAAAATGTGGAAAAACAGCTGGTTCATTTTAAACAGTTTGCAGTTATTCTTCACTTCCCTTATGCCTAATTATTCACACAGTGAGTTTATACGAGCTTTTCACAACAACAGTTGGGGCTAACACGCACTTCCTGATTATCAGACTATAAAAAGCTTTATAATCAGATGTAAACAGTACAGAGCAGAAATATCAACAGGAACAAGCAAACAATGGCACTAGACAAAGTTACTAGTCAGATCTGTAGAGTGGCACTCATGTTTTTAAAAGTGTTTTTAGCCATAATTACAGGTAGAATTTAATTGGGAAAAAGAAATGTCTGATGCCCTATTGTGGGACATAACATCTCCATGGTGACAAGCAGCGCTATAAAAGTTACACACTGCAGCTTTAAAGTTTTGTTAAAGTTTGTGTTCCTTTTCTGATGGAGGGTCTGCCATCTGCTTGTCTCCATGGTGATCTTATTGCGTCGCCTGGCATGTTCCACAGTATGGCATTAAGCAAGCACATTTTTTATTTAAACTACTAAAACTACAGCATTATTTCTGTGAGCGAGTCCACTTCTCCACAGATCTCATCTTTAACTTGACCTGGTGATGGGACATAACACCAACATGGAGTCAAGCAGGTGGCGCACCCTCTACCAGAAATGTTCCACACTGCACCTTTAAGCCCAGTTTTCCTGCACCCCTCTTGTCCTGCTGTCTTATCGGACGGGGAAGACTGACCGGTATCAACACGCCCCCTACAGGTCCCAATGGCACTTTGCAGCCAGTCGAAGGAACTTGGAAAAACATCGGAATAATATTTTTACCTGAACGTCGAGGGAATGGCAGCAAATTTAAAGGTCCTATATTGCGCAAAACTGACTCTTGTGAGCATTAAGACACATATAATGTTACTTCCTGAAAAACAGACCTGCAGTTGTGTTTTGTTTCAATCACACATGTCTGAGTAACCCTTTATTATTAGTCTGTCTACATCACCAAAGCTCAAAATGCTCTGTTCCACCCTGTGATGTCACAAAGTGGTAGTTCTCAAGTTCTCAACAGCTACATTTTTAAGCTTTTGTTTAGTAGAGATTGGCAATTTCAGGGCTGAAATTAACCGAATGATTCTAGTGAAGGTGTTTGGAGTTTAAACACAGCGCAAAAACACAGCGCTGCACTTCCTGTATTCCCACATGACATCACAAGGTGGGGGTGGGGCGGTGGTGTTTCCTGTTTAAGAGACGAACTCAGCCTAAATATGCAGGATTTGTGTGTTAAGCTTGTGCGAAGGAAACAAAACACAACTTCAGGTCTGTTTTTGACGAGGAAACGACATTATAACAGGTCAGAAAGTAGCGTAATATGGAACCTTTAACTGTAATTTTATTTTGTCACATAGCTTTTATTTTATGAGTGCGCATATTGTACACTTAACTTGGGCTATGTTCAGAAGAATGGTGTTTTGTTTTCAAACTGCATTATGAGATCGTACTATTATTATATTATTATTATTATTATAAACAAACTTGTGTGACCTGTTTCACTTATAACACAATGGGAAACGTTTTTGCATTTTCATACCCTTTAGTTGTAATTCTCTAACCACCGAATAACCTGTATACTTGTATTGTATGGCTGTATTCAATAGACAATAGCTAGAGGTGTGATTCAAGTGATAACCAATTTAGTCAGTTGCTTTCTATTTTCTATGAACTGTCTTTACACAGATTAACACAAATATTATAGTTCCACCCTGAGCCGCTTCGGTTTGAAATGACTGCAAGATCTGCACTTGTTTGTCAGAATGTATTGTACAGACTTTGGACATTAACCTTTTCTTTGGTATTGGCTCCCGTGTATCCCGACTGCCCACAATAAACTGGGTAATTCAAACCTGTTACAACTTTGGCTACTGTTTACTCTTGTCAAACCAAATACTGTTTTTTTTATTGCCATATTTAACAGGTGGTGGTTGTGGAGACTAAGAGAAAAATCTTGATATAAAGGTCCTAAAAAATGTCTTTAGACCTCCTTATAATGTTATCTCCTTTGTTTTATTCACACATCCTGCATAATGTTCTGTTCCATCTTGAAGTGGTAGTTTTCAAATTACTTTAACTTCATTAGAGATTGGAAATTCTGAGGCTGAAATGATCCAAATGATTCTAGCGCAGGCGTATGGAGTTTAAAAACAGTGAAGTACTTCCTGTATTACCACATGACATCACAAGGTGGAGCAGAGTGTTTGAGGGAAGAACTAAATATGCAGCGTTTGTGAATGAAACAAACCGTAACTCCAGGGATGTTTTTAATGAAGAAACAACATAATATAGATCACAAAATAGCGTAATAATTCATTAATCTATTCTACCATTCTAAAATTATTATTAATCTTTGCTTTTCAGATTAACCAGGGGCAACCCAAGTCTACATCAGGACTAAACCGGCCTTAAAACGGCACCAATCCAATGCTCAAACCCTTTCTCTAATTACAATAAGAAGCTGCAGTCTTAATTAAATTCTTAAATTCATTCTTTCAAACTGCTGATTAAATTGGATTCCATTTGTGTTGCAATGAATATAGTGCCCTCAATTTACGCTAATACACACATATTTTGTTTTATGTCTCACAAATGAATTAGTTATCTTACATTTTCCTTGTTAATCACACCCAATATTACTCCAATGTCCTGTGATGACCTTTCTATTTAGTTTTTAATTGTCTATATTAAGCAAAATGGACTCTTGTGAGCTTTAAGCCACGTTAGAGCGTTTTTAGCTCTTCAAAAACAGACCTGGAGTTGTGCTTTGGTTCATTCACACATTTTTGAAGTGATATTTTTTTATTAGTCTGTCCATATCTCCAAATTTCAAAATGCTCTGTTGCACCAAATGAGCAGGAGTTGCGTGTTAAACCTGTGAATGAAACAAAAAACACAACTCCAGGTCTGTACGCGACGAGGAAACATTATAAGACAGATCAGAAAAAAGTGTAATATGGGTTCTTTAAATATTTATTTCAACCAACAAAAGTATACGTTAAACATATAGATTTTTAGCCTTTGTGTGAGTAACTTGCCACATTAGAAAATCAATATCATACATTTTTAAAATACTAACGAGCTCAAATGCTTAATCAGCGTGCGATAATTTCCTGTTTTACTTTTACAGGATTGTGTAAGTGTCTCTTTGCCTGCTCAGCTCATCTGTTCTTCAGCGCGCCTTCTACCGCCGCCCTGTGGACACAAACAGAAGTGCGCGTCAGGCGGTGGAGCTCTCCGTGGTGCTGAATCTGGCTTCTGAGCAGTAAGTCATCACAACTACACAGAGGTGGGCGGAGTGGACAGAGAAGGAAGAGTACTGTTACTGCAAAATAGCATTACTATAATACTACTCTAGTAGAAGTACAAAGTAGTTGCCAAAGAGATTATTAGATGTAGACTTTATTGATCCACAAGGGAAATTACTTGGACACAGTAGCTTACACATCACAATATAGTATAATACCTAAGAGTAAAATAATATAAATGTAACAATATATTCTATAAATAAATATGAATGTATATGTACAAGTCAAAATAAAATAGAAAAATAAGTAATAAAATATAAATTCTCAGCTATATACAAGACATCACAGGAAGAATATGCAAAAATAATATGATGACGGACAGGACACAGGGTTATCTGTTACATAAGTATGAGTTGTACAGTTGTAGGGAGTATTATCTGTTACATAAGGGTGAGTTGTACAGTTGTAGGGAGTATTATCTGTTACATAAGGGTGAGTTGTACAGTTGTAGGGAGTATTATCTGTTACATAAGGGTGAGTTGTACAGTTGTAGGGAGTATTATCTGTTACATAACAGTGAGTTGTTGTACATTTGTAGGGAGTATTATCTTGAAGAATGGGCTCCTCTGTTCCCCTATGGTCTGGTGCAGTGGGTGAGCAGTAATGTCTATGAAGGAGAGTATTGTTTAAGAAGTAGTAGTAGTATTTGGAGAAAATACTATTAAAGTAAGAGTAACTATCTGTATTATTTTTTACAGTTTTTGGAATGACAGAACATGAAATACTGCACAAAATCTGGTCATTTTAAAGGATAGACCAGAAAAGTATATACTGTATATGCTCTTATGGGGAATGCCTGTATTTCTTTATATAGAGCAGAGGTGGGCAAACTACGGCCTGAGGGAGGACTGAAAGTTGAATTTTGGCATTGAGGAACAAAAACAGTATGAGAGTGAAGATGATAACTCCCTGGAGGATAACAGAACTTTCAGTGCTTTAAAATAGTAATAATTTAAAAAAGCGTGTTTTAAGAGTCATTTCAATAAACGGTAAACACCACAGCAAAAACAAATATTTAGTTTGAAACATAGACTGTATAAAAAAGTGGACTAAGCGAGTGTGACGTCACTCATAGCGTTTAGCGCCGCTCAAATGAGGCTCGCGGTG
>JACN01010485.1:0-31676 GCA_000787155.1 Scartelaos histophorus | reverse complement strand
GCAAGGAAAAACTCGAAAAAAAAACGAAACTCAAAAAAAAAAGTTACATGGGCATAAAATCGAGTACAAGACCTTTTACTATATGCTTTATTTATGGTTTAATTCCATGCATGTTTTTATATGCACACTTTTCCTGAAATAATATGGTTCAATATAAAAAGTTTTGGCATTGTTCAGTTAGTATCAATTTAAAATATAGTTAAAATATAACCACCAATTATTTTCTTGACACACTGTCATCCTTCCTAGTTTAACAGCTCACCTTCTCTTACAGACTCCGATGTACCTGTGAAGGTTTTTTTTTTATTATCTCTTGCTAGCTATTCAGACTCGTTACCCTCCGCGCTGATGTATTTGTTCTTCTCCTATCTTCCTCTTTCTATACGACGCAGCTACAAACACACAAATTCCCCACGGGAGTCATTAAAGTTTTATCCCATCTTTAGAAAAATACAAGATTGCCCCATTTACAAGGCATACTGAGCATGCACCCGTGCCATACAATAGCTCCAGATGTTGATAATATTGCACCAGCCCCCAGCTCTTAAAGATGCTGTCTTTGGAGTGACACACTCAGTGTCCAATCTGCCAACATGAGTGATCACAGCGCGTATTGGTGTTAGGATCAAATGAGAAACTATGTATGCATCTCTCTTCATATACCACGCGCAGGCCAAAATAGATTTGGCGTTTACTCAGCAGACAGCTCTCATCACATCATTAGAAAAGGCATGTTGCATTAGGGGAGATGTGAACCATGGCAGGGACATCCAAACCCAAAAACAGCTTAAATATGCTGTGTTGTTAAAATACAAAAAGAGTTGTTTTGTGTTTATGTTCAAATATGCCTATAGCTGAAAGAAATTGTTCATTCACATTTTACTTTTACCTAAATTGTTTTGACCGCAAAAATAGCATGGCCCACTGATCTTGAATATATATTTTTATTAAAGAGATTTGGTTTTATACCAGGGCAGTAAAAATAGTAAACAAATATAGCCGCAAATGCCTGTTTTTTATTTAATAACTAAATTTGGTGGGAAAATACATTTTCTGCAGCACATTCACTGGTCACACAAATCCTCGAGTAATAGCTAGAAACCTTGTTCTTTTAGTTTATAGTCAAGTAAGTTGAGTAAATCCTATTGAATATTATTAACACTACTTCCTTAAGTGAATGTTAAGAAATAACTACTTAATCTTGTTGGGCAAATCCTATTGAACATAAATACATATAAATAAATAATGTTTTAATTAGATATTAAAAAATAAAGTAACATCATAATAGTATTTCATGGAATCACATGAAATACCTCTGAGTAATTACTGTCTGTTGTCTCCCAAGAAAACAAGCCTAGTTCTCCAAGAGTAAACAAAAGCGGGCAAAGTATTTATTAAGGAGTTAGAGCCGATCCAAACTTACAGTCATGAGTTCAGTCATCAGTTCAATGATGTTGTCTCGGTAGATTTGCTTATGAGTCTTTTAATTTGGTTTGTAACACAGATAACACAAAATAACACAGATTGCTATTCAGGATTATACCTTTAATGTGACTATCCATATTTCCCATGCATTTGTACTGTATTTCAAAATAAGTCCACTTTGTACTGTTTGCTTCTAATTATAAAGTGTTTCATTTTACAAAAATTAGAAAATTAGAATAATAAGAGTAAAAACTGAGAATAGAAAAGAGAAAAAATATGACATGTAATGGATCTTCATATTTAATGGTTACAGTTAGAGGTATAATGTTAGATTCCAAGTACAGAAAGGTGACAATTTCCAGTCATCAATGTCAGAAAGAACATTATTTCAGTACTGCATATATTGGCTGTAAAAAGAAGAATATTCATGTCAATCGAGAGCACAGTGCCGAGTTGCAGATTTGATTTGATTTTTTAACAGTGCCTCCTCCTCTATTACTTATTTCCTCATTTCTTTGTGAAGACTTTGGCCTGTGACTATAAAAATGTAAATGAAAAATGTCTGGTGCAGGGGAAGTTGGGCAGGAGTGAGGAGCTACTCTTTCACTAATGATGAAGTGATCAGCTCAGCGCGCATGAAATTACCTGACTCTTTTTTCAGCAGCATATTGAACCATCAGTCTTTTCCTCGACTACATTTCACAGTGGAGCGACAAATGGAACTGTGGCTCAAAATTTCGTGCCAAAAGATATGATCTGATCGAATCTAAAATAAACACAGTACACTGGGCTTGTTATGGAAATTGCACTGGCTGGAATGTTCCACAGCATGGCATTAAAGATCCTATATTATTGAAAATTGTCTTTTGTGTGCTTTAACCAATGTTAGAATGATGTTGCCAAAAACATACCCGAAGTTGTGTTTTGTTTCATTCATACATGTTTAGCCCAAGCCTTGCATATTTAGACCATATTTAAATTTATTTTCACCCTGTTTTTAAAATCCATACACCTTCACTAGAATAATTTGTATAATTTCAGGTTTTGAATTGCAAATCTCTACTGAACTAAAGGTAAAAGGTAGTTGTTAACCTGAAAAATACCGCTTCATGACATCACAAGGTGGAACAGAGCAATTTGACCTTTGGAGACATAGACAGACGAATAATAAAAGATTATTCAAACATGTATGAATGAAAGAAAACCCAACAGGTTTTCAGGTATGTTTTTGAAGTAACAACATTCAAACGTGGTTTAAAGCTCACAAGAGTCAATTTTGTGTAATATAGCTCCTTTGAAGTGCACACAGTCATGCTACATACACACTTTGTAGTATTCAGTCACTCTGTTCAAACTTTTCCTTGAGTGGGCCAAACGTGCTGTAAAATATCCAGCTCTTGCACGTCATTTTCCACAAAGACAAATCTCTAATGTACCTTGACTCTGTCCTGTCCCACCTCAGTAACCCAGCTGGGATTTTTACAACTTTTTACAACAGCCCAAGGCATTTCTCTTGCAGGTTTTGCGATCCGATTTACGTATACCAACGTCTGACGCTTGAGAAATGCCATCTTTCTATGTTCAGTCTAGTTTATATCAGGGGTGTCAAAGGATGTCTATTTTCCTACTTCCAACCTTACCGCTTGACATTACAAAATTTTTGAAGTGATTTATTTGGCTGGAAGAAAACAAAACAGTTCAGGGAAATGATGGTTAAGTTAACATTAAAAGGTGAAAGTTGGTGTCCTAAAAGAGCTTTGTGGCAATAAGGTGATTTGGCCTCTGCACTTCTGAAGAACAGCAAAGGCACTGAATGTCAGCTAAAACTTCTGGGAAATATCATTCACACTTAAAGTCAGTCCATTGAACATTTTTGACAACACAGGACACACTTGAGGTAAAATACCCAAAAAGAGACATTAATGTTATAAAAAATAGTTTGCAAAAACTTAAGGGAAAATTATAAATTTGTCTGTGTTTTTGATGTGTGTTATGACCCAGCTCTGCTAGGGGCAGGGGAAGTAACAAAACCAAGACGTAAAATTGTATAAATTCAGTCATTTAATTAACAGAAAAATAAAAAGAAACTTTAACAAAAAGAGCATCTAAAATATTTACAGAATGTTTTTACAAGGTTTTAAACAAAAAAGTAACAAAGAAAACTAAGTAATACTGACAAAACAAACACAAAGACACTGTCTTTCAAGTGTCTCAAATACTGAGTCACAGTTACAGAAAATGAGAGACACTTTAAGTTAACACTTTAAATACAAAACTAGAGCCTTTGTTTGCCATGTCAAGTACAGGGACTAGACAGAGACTCACAAACAGAAGCGTGTGTGGGGAATCTGAGGAGCTGCAGGTGAGGCAGGATTGGCCTCACCTGCAGCTCCTCCAGGATTGGAAGTGTAGGAGGGCTCCACCAATCAGGGAGCGGGCCTCTCACAGCACGCTCAGGACAGCCAGCACAAGATATTAAAACACAAAACAAGTAAAGAAACTGGAGGTCAGCGGCCATAACAATGTGTTTTTGAATTCTCAGGAAAAAAAAAATCTGATATTTTTGTAGTAAGTAACTCCATCTGATCTATATGTAATTGTGCAGTCTGCATGATCTCCCAGTGTTGCCAAACATTCTCATGTATGAACTGAATTAATATTATTATTCATCATGGTTTTATTTATTTAATTAATTAATGTAATGTAATGAACAATTTCCACATCCATTGCATGCTGCTATTATATGGACGTTGCCATATATTAGAGTATAATATTTCAACATGAGAGCATAGAACATTTCCAAGCATGTTTTTCATTACGCCTCTAATCTACAGGAAAAGTGTGTGTTCCTAACACCTGCTGTGCCTCATCTTATTCTATTTGATGTCTAAATGTCCTGTTGGTGTTTGTTGAGATGTCAAGAATCAAGGAGAAAAGCAAACGGGAAATGTTAAGATGTTTACACAAGACAAAGATACCTGCCCTGATAAATATAACATGTGAGAGCATTTTATATCTTATGTTTTGACATTTGAGTGAAGACATTCGCAACTCTTCCTGTATAGACGATGTGGATGGTACTATGTGTGCTTTATTTACACTGTGAGTCCAGTGAAGCACAGGCTGTTGTATAACATCACTGTATAGAACCTAAAGAATAAGATAATAGGAAAAGATCACAAATAGTCGTAATATAAAGAGTTTTGTTTAAATTATTTAATGTAAATAATTTATCATACTATACTGTACATAACCTTTGTCACAGCCATATATTGTATATACTTTATCAACATAATGTTGTATTTCATGATATTCTAGACAATGCTTAATAATAAAGGTTCTCTTTTATAAACCATGTTTGTATCAGGTTTGTGTTAGTTAATCCAAGAAGTAAAAAATCAATTGTAAAGAGTCTTTTATTTGTTGGCCTGCTACTTTAATATATCCACTCATATTTCTTCCTTACTAAGACATATAAAGGACTGTTGAAGCAAATCAAAGTCCTTATTAATTCTTGTAGTGTCTTATAAGCTACTATAACATTTACTGAAGGCCTCCATGAAATCATCTGCTTTTGTCTGGTGTTTTCCTTGGCCTCTTTGTCCTCTTCTTCTTTCTCTGTTTTTCACCAAAAATGAATTAAGATAAACCCATTTTGCACTGATGTATTTCCATCCTGCTTATCTTGTCAGGTTGGACAAATATGGACGCGGTATAAAATGGTCTTGTCGCATCTGAAGGTCAAAACTGATATATGAGTTTGGGGTGTACTGAGGGAGGGAGAGAGAAGAAAGGGAGAATTAATGTAAGAATTGGATGGTGACGGGAAGGCAGGCAGTTTTCTGTAATAATAATGAATAGTAAAGATAAGGGCACACTTCACTATCAGCTGCATAAAAAAACATCAAGGCCTGACCAGAAACTTTATGTCGCTCTCAGTGTGAGACTTTATATAATGTTATTACCAGCTGGAAGTACACAGCCCAATGTGGTCTCTGCTTTTGAGAAATGAGTGTCTTGAATTGAAATATGTGAGTAAGTTTTCTTCAGTCAGTCGTTATCATGCCAAAGTAATTGTAGTAAATTAAAGAAGACATATTATGGTTTGTTTGGAAAACAATCCCACACGGATCATTATTTTTATATTTTGTTTTTGCAATATTCGATAAAGGGTTCACTGATGTCAGAACAGTTCTCGCCTGCCCCATTATGCCCCATAACATCATCACAGTATCACTGACAGTCCACTGCCTCCTCAGGGTGGATGTTTTCAGATTGTGACATTTTATTTGTTTTTTATATTTGTGATAAATGACAATAAAACAGGACCTTATGCAGATCACCTTGGCAACAGTAAAGTAAATGTTGCATTATATATTTTTCTTTTAAGAAAAAAATATGCAGAACATTACTTTGGGTTAGAGTACTAGGCCTGGCTCAACTCTGGCCTGCCAGGGCCTTAGACTGTACATATAAATAGAAAGCTACCCGTTATCTGCTATTTTCCAAATAGGAAGTGAGCATGGGCACACTTCCTGCTCCATATACTCTGGTTCCAATTCACTTTCAATTGAAATACTGTCACCCCTGTCTCCATAACTGCTGCTGTCAGGCTCGTCATTAAAGTGTTTGTATTAACTCACTCATGAGTCTGGTATTATTTTTTCACTAGTTTGCCTGTAAATCATAATTGTAAATTCATAAAAATTTACATTAATAACCCTGAGGTTGCTCCCGCTAGTGTAAGCAGCAGGTTTGATTGATAGTGTAAGTGCTAAACGCCCCTCCCTGCCAAACCAATTGTATTGGCAGGAAGCCGAACAGCCTCACTCCTTATTGTCTCTTTGGTTGCCATGAAACTCATGCTATGAAATGAATTCCAAATATGGACCTTGTCTCCAAATCCGAACGCTACGGGTGACGTCATTCTCCAAATAACCCATAATTGAATGTAATTAGTCGGTAATGTTAAAAATGTTGAAAATTAGAAGATAATTATTCTCCTAAAAGTATATCTATTTTAAAGAACAGCAAAGAGTTATTATGATCTTTTGCCCTTCACAGCACTGATCATAGACAAACTTTCAAAAACAATATATTTCACACCTACCCCACAGTTTTCTTGTTTCTCTGTGATTCACTCTTTTAACAGCAGTGTTTTTGTCCTCAGAATGCTGATGGCTACATGGGCATAAATTATAAATTAAAAACATTACTCTTGGACAAGCAATAAACTGCCCTGTATTAAAACAAGCCTCTAGACTATCTTTGAAAACATAAATTACATCCAAGTTAATCATAGTGAAACTTGTATGAAACCTCAAACCTAATATTTCAGCTTTTAACGATGTTCAGGGCTATTTCATTATGAAGCACATCCATCGTATTCGTGGGCTAAAAAACATTAAGTCTTTGTCCTCGAGTTTAGCTGAGAGCTGTGCTGTATGATGCACTGTCTATGTTGTTAGCAGTAGGATCTGTTAGACAATTTAACAGTATACACCATGACTGCAGGCTCATATCATGGACACTATATGGATGGTCTTAATAACTGCCACTGTCCCAGCAATGGCAAACAGGAATAAAGTTGTCAGAAAAGGAGCAACACAGAGTAAGAAATATATGTGCAATTCTTGAGTTTGAGATGATATCAGGGCATTGTATAGGCCAATATGAATTAATACTGATGGGGGCAGCTAAAATGAATATGGTTAAAATGCAAAATGATGTTGTAATACAGTGAGTTCATTCTGGAGTCTGAACATTTTTCAAAATTCCAGGTGAAGGCAAATCAAAATAGACTATAACACATTTCCAGTGATTAACAAATCCAAATCTAAATATTGAGGTCTATATGGCAAAATATAAGCACAAAAGAGGGATAAATACAATTCAGATTCTCTCTTAAAATTGTTGCTTTGTTCTTCTTTGCCCGTTGCCTGCATTCCAACATATAAATGTTTACAAACTTTTAAAGGGTCATTAGTTCAACATATAGAGCCATTATCTCACTAAATCCTCCCAACCAGAACCCATATGCCCACACATTAGAAACTTCAGCTATCAATCATTATAAGACAAATATACAGATTACACAGCTCAATAAAAGCTTTCATGCAAACCACAGTATTTTTGTTAAAAGCAAGTGCAAAACCATTTATAGACGGCATCTACAACTTAATAGTGGCACTAGCCTCCCTGTCCCGGTCCAGAAGGTTTTGATGTGCACCATTAGAGGCAGTCAGGTCCACCTGCAGATAACTGAGCTACATGAGGATTTGAGCTGCCCCTCTTGACATGTGTCCGGAGCATTTGGATGTAATTTTTAAAGCACTTGAGTAAAGCTGAGGTGAAGGAGTAATAGCAGGGTGTTTTGTGCAGGAAATAGATGAGTGAGTTTGAACGCTGGTGAAGGCAAACAGTTGACATGGCGATGGAGAGAGACACTCTGTGATAGATGGTCAGTCCGTATGTGCACAGCTGCCCATCAACACTGCTCTCAGCCCGCAGCCACATCACTGTAATAGCTTTGGCTGTCAAACCCGCACATCAGCGCATTACTGCAGCATAGGCCTGTAATCTATTTATTTTCACCTACAGTACTCTCTGGAAATACACACAGCTGCTGTATATACATGTGCATTTACCTATGTTCTAATTGTGTACATCAAAGCAGTTGTGTTCACTTCCACGTTGTTTTGAGCGCTTCTTAACCCTTGACTGTTACACCATGCACTCAATCGATAAGTCAGGCCAATGTGAAGTGCCTGCTTCCAACTCTTATTATAGGAGCTGGATGCTCACCGGTGTACAGCAGCAGACCTGCTCTCACCTCTAATCCACCTCCACATTCCCCACAACCACCACCTCTGCTGGGGCTTTACCAGGGTCACCGACCTACAGGAGAAAACACTCATGACAAACTCTAGTAAGAGTTTGGACCACTAAGAAAGAAATGTCTAAAAAACAATCATTCTGAATTTGATAGCAGCAAAACAGTTTAAAGAAATGAAAAAAAAAAACAAACAAACATTATATTTCAACCAACTTTCAGATTTTACTGGTGACAGTTAAATCACAAAAATCCAAAGTTTTATTCTATTGACAACCAACGAATCAGTCAAAGTTTATATAGTGCCTTCCAACAGCTTAGATGGTGCTAAAAGAATACAAATTAAAACATCACTTCAGACAAACAATAAGAGACTTCAGATAAACATTCACATATATTATAAAACCTTCAGTTTCAGTTTGTCCTTTCCTTTCACTGTCTATATACCTATTTTTAATGAAAAACAAAAATAAAAAATATTGTGAACTACTTTTTTCACTACAGATACGTTTGTTTGCTTTGGTTTTTTATTCCCGTCTATGTGTTGTACTGACAACTCGGTTCCATTTAACCAGGTAATCCAAATAAGTGTTATGACTGTATTCAGATGCAAATCCCCCTTTCCTCAAAGTGTTTTCTAAATCAAGTGACATTAACTTGGCATTTACAAGGTGCTCTTCTTTGGGCCTTTTTGGTGAAAACGTCTCCAATCCTGTTTAACTGCATAAATTAAATTACTCCAGTCAATTACTTGATGTTTTTTTCCTTTGCCCAACAGTGTTCACTAGACTAAAGTGCCCCTTCAAGGTGATCGACTTAAAAAAAAAGAAAAGGAAAAAAAAGCTAATAAAGCGTAAACACCTTGAACACTGTGGAGGCAGAAACGTAGCAGCGCCAGAGTACAGACATCTTCTAAAGTGTGTTCATTACTTGGGAGCAACCAAACATGAAAAAACTCGAGCCAGGGGAGGTTTGCTTGTGCAGATTCAAACTCACACCAGTGAAATTGTTCGTGCTTGTTTGAGCCTCCGAGCCATGGCTACACTTTCATCATCCCAGGACTACCAAGTACAAAGAACATTAACACAAGTCGGCTGCTAAAAAGCCTATATCAGTCTGGGTTGTTTTGTTTGTTTGTTTGTTTGTTTGTTTTGATCTTTTTTTATACAGACAAATAAAAAAAAAATGTGTAAACAAAAGAAAATCTTATTTGCTAAAAAGCATGCAATCCAAATTACACAGTGTAAATGTTCTAGTGGGGTTTTGCCACTTTGTCTGCACTGAGATGGTATAGCTTTTTCTTGAATCTCATACAAAGAGAACCCAATCTCAAACAAGGTCTTAAAAGTGTGAAGCTGTTCAAATTTGTCATAACTGGCCAGATCTTGTGTTTTGTTTTTATTTACAGTCTGGTCTCTTTGTTTCCAGCATTGAGCTTGTCTGCCTCATTTTGTCACACAGACCATTTGACATCATTCACTGCCAATCTACCCTCTGGCCCTCCATTCTCTGCAGGATTTGGTAGAACCCCATCTGAACTGCCCTTAAACAAAGCGATTGTGAACGTGTCCCCTGGTGCGCTCTCCAGCATTGTTATTAGTGTTTATATTGGGTAAACTTCATCAATTGCTTTTCTTTCTGCTTTGCCAAAATCTGTATTTAATTTGAAGTGCCAGCGTGCCCTTGAGCAATGCAGTGTGCTTATCGAACGCCACAACACTGTTTAATCTCCTCCTCATGCTGCTTTCAAAGGCCTTAGTTAGTGATCCTTTACAGTGCGCTTCAAGGAGAGGGACGCAGAGCTGGGCAGGAGTGCATTAAAGTGTAAAGTACTTATCCTGCTTTCACTCGTTTTCAGGGTCAATATACATTTGTAGAGGCATTTATCTGAGCTATTTTGGTTTGTTTTTATGTGTGTCATTGCATTTGTTGCTATTTGAGCAAATCACCACCTTCAGATTGTTCAGATTGTTAGTTCTCAATAACAAACAGACATGTAAGAATGGAGAAAGAGATAAACTTAGACAAGAAGGTGTTTGTGGCAGATGTTAATAAGGCCTATGAAGATTTTGTGAATGTTTATGTAACCTACAATAAAAACAGCCCTTTAAAATTAAGTAAAGGGCAGTTTTAATATGAAAAAAATTAATCCAAAATTTCACATTCAGTTGTTCACTTAAAATATATGTACACAACTATAAATAGTACATAGTAACCCTATACAATAAACACTCCTTTAAAATTAAGTAAAGGGGAGTTTTTATTATGAAAACAGTGTATTAAAAACTCAAAATTCAGTTGTTAACTTGAAATATATATGAAATATGTACAAAACTAGAAAAAGTACAACGTAAGTTATGGGTGCTAGGAAAAAAGACCTGTTTTGTCATTTTGCTTGAAAATTGCTGTGACAGATGGTTGGCTAATTGTTATTGAGTGTGACATTTTTGGTTGTGGGGCATGTTTAATAAGACTTCATATTCCTGTTCAGATGTCTTCATATTGTTGACTGAACCCCTGGCAACATGGCTAAGACTGATACAGATAAGAATTACAATAAACTGATTGATTGTTTTGCTTTTAGGGAGGATAGAGGATTTGGCTACCGACCACAGTCAAAAAGCACCAAACTGACCACTTTAAACTATGATCTCAATTACGTTAAAGTTGTATCAATAACTGTGCCCCATTTGGTTGCTTCTTATTTTGTAACTGGACCTGTGTTTTTGCGGGGGCATCAACTGACAAAGCTAGTGTGGATTGTCTGGAGCAAACCACATTGTTCTCAAATTGTTTTGGTTAAAAAGGTCAACTGTTTGTGCAGAGAGAGGACACTAAATAACGCAGTGAGTGTAGCTCCTGCATTCTGGGAGGAGCAATAGATCCCGACTGGCAGCACAATCTATTTTTTTAATCTTTTGTTCCCTGCACTGTGAAAATCTTGAATGCAGCAGGAGTTGATACATTGACACAGAAATTAATATTTTAGAACAGTAGGTGCTCTAAAACATTAAATCAGTTCTCTGTTGTATTCTAAAGGACCAGTGCTACTCTTATGTTATTTATGTTCTTGCTGTGCTTTTTATGTGGTGTTGTAAGAGAATTTAAGTCATTTGTGCTTCAATTACATTTCTCAGTTTAACATCTGAGGGCTATAATTATACCATCCTCTTCCTTTGACATACCATTTTCAGACCCTTATCTAAATTGTGGGTGTCTAACCAGCAGTGTTGGGCACGTTACTTTGAAAAAGTAATTAGTTACAGTTACTAGTTACTTGCCCAAATGAGTAACTGAGTTAGTAATTGAGTTACTACACTATAAAAGTAACTTGTTACCCAGGAAAATAACTAATGCATTACTTTTTTAAGTTATAAAATGTCAAATAATTTGGAGTAAAGCAGCAAACAATACAAACAACAATATTAAGTAAAGCTGATAGCATCAAAATCCGCAGCGGATCCACTTTCGGTCCGCAAATCCGCCCCACAGTCAGCCCGCTTGGTGGATCCACTGCGTATTTGTTTCGTATTCGCTTTCTGACAGTCGCTAACCCAAACCTCAGGGCAGCTGCTGTCACACAGCGGATATGCTGCTAAATCTTCTTAGATCCGCATTGTGAATGCACTTTTAACACAACATTTATTAGATGTGTTACTATCAATTAGTGGATGTGCAAGTGGACTCCTTTGCGGATCCAGTCAGCGGATATGCGGCGAATCTTCGGCTACCTCCGTTGCGGATCCACCGCAAATGCTTTTTGCTAGGTTGTGTGGGTGTCTTTGGTTGGCTCAACATGAAATCTTACTCTGCTTTAGCCAATCATCATTACGGATCCCATCCTTACCAAAGGAAGAAAAAAATAAATTGTGTGCCTCTACACGAGTTGAGTGAGATGCCACTTTCAAAACGAGTAGGTTCAGTAACGCGCAGTAACGGCGTGTTGGTACCGGTAACGGCGTTACAACTATAGATAAAGTAACTCGTTAGATTACCCGTTACTGAAAAAAGTAACGCCGTTAGTAAGATCATACCATATTCACTTTTGAAATGATACTATATCATACTACATGGGTCTGTATTATTGATGGTAGATAAACTCCTGCTTATGCCTTTTACATCCATCGCTTCTTGGAAAAGCTGAAAACTTCTAAAACAGTGGTGAGCCAAAATCAATAAAGACAAAACATCAGCACACTGTGATGGAATTGACATTACTATAATAAAAAAGTCACAGATTGTGTTCTTAAAGAAGCACTGTGTAACTTTTTCAGGTGGAGGGTCCCTCATCTGTTTGGCTTCATAAAGATATTACTGCTTTGACCAGAATTCTCCACAGTATGATGTTAAAACATAATGTCTCCATGGGTACCATCAGGGCAAGGTTTTGTTAGTCAGATCTCTGGTCATGACCAGTGAAGATGCATGTTCTCAAGGTATTTTTGACCAATAGAAACACCCAGGATGGGAAAAAAGTGCTAGATATATATTTAATGCCTTACTGTTACAATGTTACACACTGCACGTACATTTTTAGTTCATCCTTTACTACCTGAATATCCCCTCAAAAATAGGGTTAGGGTTAAGATAACAGAGAAATGGTTTACCCATTTGTTTTGTTATTAGTTTTTATGTGGTGGTGAGCCAAAGACAATAAAGATATTCTGCTCTATTCTATATTCATCCATCCTTTGTCCTCTGGGTCCAGGTCACAGACACAGAAGCAGCACTCTGAGCAGAGATGTCCCTTTCCACACATTCTATATAATTCATTCTATATATACCCTTTCGTTATCCAGAATCATAATACAACTGCTTTATATTCAACCCCACGCCTAGGCTCTTTAGAGGCTAGTCAAGTGTGGTGCATATATTCCTTTGTCCTGTTTGTCTAACCTTCAGAGCCTCTGTTTCATTGAGTATCTTGTAGTAGATGTGGTCTTTATCGATCCTTTGGTAATAGGGCTGTGCAGGTATGACCACATGCCTGACTGCTCATATAAAAAATTAAAATGTTTGTGTTTTTCAGGCTGGAATCCCCCACTCGGACCCTGACCCTGGAGGCGCCTCGAGGAGTGGAGATCAATGCTGGTGTAGGGGACTTCTCAGCGTCCTGCAGAAAAGATCTCCTGCTGCAGTCCTCAGATGGAGAGGTGAGTAGCAAAAATAATATATTTTTCATTTGGTTACGTATATTATTTATCATCATCTTATCATCATCATCATCATAATCATCTTATTTTATCATCACAATAACTTGATTATCATTCCTCCAGCTTTTTAACTAGGTTAAGGTTAGGTTTAGAATAGTTTATTTGCCATTTGTACTTAAAAGTGCACTGTGTAATGTTTCGGTAATGGGTTCATCACCTTTTCTCATTGCTCTGCCTGGTATGTTCCACAGTACAACATTAAACAGCTCTACCTTACGTTTATTCAATTACAGGTGGTTTTATAGCTCAAATATACTTAGAAAAACAGGCATTCTGACTGAACATGGTTGCCACTCCACAGAGCAGACCTGTAACTTGGCCTGGTTTGGCCTTAATGATGATAGAAATGTTTAATACCATACTGTGAAATATGCCAGACCAAGCAATAACATCTCTATGGAGGAAAGCAGGTGACGGACACTACACCAGAAAAGTTACATAATGCACCTTTAAAAATCACAATGGAAAAACAGACAACTCACTAACACTGTGAAATAATCAAGCTACAGAGATAAAGTAGCCAAAATATGAAGGTGCTACATCAAAGTTCAAAGTGCATTGTTCAAGCTTATTACAGCTTGTGAGAAGAAGGTGTTACCATGGTGAGAAGTCTTACATTTAAAGATGCCTTTTGAAACATTTTTAGTCTATGGTCTGCTAAGTGGGTGTTTTTTCAATGCCAAGATTATTATTCTGTTAAGACACTGCAATAGGGTCCAGTTTTAGATAATGAACTGTAATACCATAATTGGCCTTGGTGTTTCCAGCTATTTAAATATTGATAATCATTAATTGCACTATCTCAGTCTAATCTCAAAGGCTATTAGTAGAACAAAAGTTGTACAATTAATTTCACTTTTTAAAACCCCAAAAAGTAAAGTTGCACAAATCTCTGTCTACATGGTAAATAGAACAACAAAACTTCACGAACTATTGAGGTGTGAGCTGGGACTTCGTGGCACTGCCTAGTGTTGGGTGCGCTTCATTAAAGTACCTTATTAGGCTAATGAGCGTCATCAATCCCAGCGACCTTGTCCTCCTCCTCCCCTCCTCTTCTCTCATCCCTCCGTTTTGCCGCTTTTCTGTTTGGGACAAGTGACTTCATTAAAGGCAGCCTGATGAGGTTTGCTGTCTCTGCTGCTGTGTGCTGCTATATGTGTGTGTGTGTCGCTGTTAGCCGATATCTTGCTGTCAAGCTCTTTGCATAGCAGCCTGCAACACTGCGTGAGAACCCAGCCAGACATCATCCTTATGTGTGTGTCCTGATAGCGTGTGTGCGTGTGTATGTGTGTGCTGAAGCATAGTGTGTCATTAACTCAGTAATTAACAAAGGAATGGCCTTCTTGTATTGCACTCAATGTCATCGTCACTCACTTCCATTCAGTGTATTCTCTGAGCCAGACACGCAATATCTCAAGACACACTCAGTCACACCCACTGCTACAAAACAGGCTTCATATAACTAATGCTTATGTTTTTATTTATGGAGTTTCTTTTTTTTTTTTCTTAACCAGTTTTTTCTACGTATGAACACACGTATACCTCAATTTAAAGGCTTACTTTGCTTTACTTTGTCTCAAATGTTCCACAGTATGGCATTAAATCATCAATCTGTCTTCCCTTGATCAAATCACAGATGTTTTATTGCCAGTTGTTCCTTGAAAAACAAAAAAATTGCTCACCACAGATCTGACCAGTGACTTGGCTTGATGATGTAATGCCAGATTGTGAAAGATTCCAGACACAGCAATATAACATTTACTCGGAGACAAGCAGGTGGTAGACCTTCCAGGAAAAAAAGTTTCATTATGCATTTTTATGGCTCTCGTTGTACACTATGAGCCTTAGATCACCTGCACAAATTGGTTGACTGAAGGCTGAAAGAGAAGCAACTATACACAGATATCAAGATTAGACAATAAAAGGTCCTATATTACGTAACATTGACTATTGTGAGCTTTAAGTCATGTTTTAATGCTGTTATCTATTTTAAAAGTGCAGTTGTATTGTGCTTCATTCACACATGTTTGAGTAAACCTGGATTATTAGACTGTTTACATCTTCACAATAAAAATGCTCTGTGTTATGAAGCGGTAGTTTTCAGAAGAGACTGTCAATTCCTGGGCTAAAATTAATCAAATGATCATTGTAAAGGTGTATGAGATATAAAAACACAGTAGAGCACTTCCTGCATTACCATATTACATCACAAGGTGGAACAGTGTGCTTTCCACAGAAGCCTAAATATGCACTGATTGTGTTAAACATGTGTGAATGAAAAAAAACATAACTCCAAGTACTGTATGTTTGAGATGAGAAAAGAACTTAGCAAACATAGCTCAGATATAGCATAATATGGGCCCTTAAAAAACCTCAAAATGCTTTATTTGTCAGAAGAAGTTTGCAGTTCTTCAAACTCCTCATCTATCCCATTGTTACTTCCTGTTCCTCCATTGTGCGTTTCCTGTTTAGTTTCTCGCATTGTTCTTCTCATCTCCTCTTTTTATCCTTCCAGGCCTTCATCTCTAAAGTAACCCAGCCTATCTAATTAACTTTCCACTGGCAGGGTCATGCATCACTGTGTCTGTCAGTGCTTACAGAATGGGGAGGGGAGCTATGCAGATTATAATTTTTACCTCGTTTCTGTCACCTTTCTCCTCTTGGTTTCGTGTTTTCTTTTGTCTTTTGGCTTCCTTTGTTCATCCATTATCTGTCCCTCTCTCTCTCCGTCTGTCATTCGTGCATAAATAGACATCTCAGTATTGATGGGAACAAAAGCGAGCGGGTGAGTGGAACAAGGATGGGAGAGGAGGCCTTTGGCAAAGCGCGGTGATGACAGCAATGGAAAAGTTGAAATTTTTCTGACACCTCATCACCCTATGGCATACTAAAATTACATATGAAAAATCAGGCTAACAGCAATTTTGCATCACTCATTTAAAGTGTGCTTCTTTTTCAAATTAAAGGCTGTCATCTTCTGTCTCTGATTATTTTAGAATGTGCCACAAAGATTTACAAATTAGTATAATAAAGTTTTATAAAGTTTTGTGAAATTAAAAATGGTGTGTAGAATTTACTAGAGTCATTCGTCATTACTCTTGACAGTATCTTTCCAGGGGTCCCCATAATGAATCCTCCCTCTTCAAACAGGCTCACTGACAGACTTTTTGGAGAAGAGGGTCCAATCCGTGGGTTTCGGGATGATGAAAAATTTGTACCGTTGCCGTAGCAATGTTGGGCGCAAAACAAAATAATCTATATTTTGAATGGTGAAAAGTACTCAGATTGTATCTATAAACAGGAAGTTGAAAGCTATGCATAGGCTTTCACACAACTTCACAGCATTCTAGTATTTGATGTAGGCTGGTCACGATAACAAATCCAGCAATATATTGTTGAAGTAAATATAGATGAAAAAAGATAATGCTGAAACGAATTTATGCCACTGATACAACAACCCAAGAGCAGATTTAAACCACAAAAACTATTCCAAATATAAAATATTGTCAAAAAATCTGCTGCAATAAATAAATAATAGGATGTTGCTCTTTAGTACTTGGTTTGCATCTGTAATGAGTCATAGAAATAATTAATTCAACTTCTTTTACAGCTTAAATCTCATCACATGACCAGAAAATAACCAGAAATTTCCCAGTAGTGCAAAAACACCCACAAAAAAACTGAGAACAAAAAGATATTATTTCAGTTTTTTATATCTTGAGCAATAGGTTGATACAGTAGTTATTGTGACAGGCCTAATTTGATGTCTTAGATAGACAACAGGAGCCTGTATATCTCATTCACATTCTACGGGAGATTTTTTTGTTGTTTTTGGTTTGGTCCGCAGTTTTGCCATATTAATCTTCTGTTCTTTCAACTGACATCAATTACACCTGTGAGTGAATAATGCTTCCTCTATTTAGTACTGGAGTGAAAAACACATTTGAGGGTGTAGGGATTTTTTAGCTGACAGAGGAGACATTTAACTTTATGATCCGTGAATTGGTCTCTACAGAGATATTAAATTAATCTTCAATCAAGTTTTTGACTTGGTTTAAGGTGACCTGCCTTCTGCCATAGGCTCTTAAAAATTATTGGATGCTTTTTGAACCTATTCCATTGATGTTTATCGCCGACCAGACCATCTTAAAAAGTACTGAAGAAGTGTGTATTCTGGATCCCAGGGAAATGGCTATTAACATTTTAAAATGCGTATTATATTGTTTGAATGATAAAAAATCCTCAAAATGTCACATGAAGCTGAAACCCATGAATATGTTGCCCTTCTCCAGTGATTGGGACCAGAAAAATTGACCCCTGTCTTACAAGAGACCCCCAAACAAGTTTACCTTTTGTAGTAAAAAGTTCCAAAGCACTTCATCAGGTTTCCTCTTTCTGCATAATGGGACTACACGCTTGACTCTTATGTTCCTGGAAAGACAGTTCCCACCTTTGAGGAAATGAGAGTCTTTGAAGAGCTGTGCACCTGAGGCAGCACTTTTTATACAGGCACAGGATTATCCAGCAGCAAGGTCAGCTGCTTGGACATCATTATGATAATCTCTGACTTTTACATTTATCTCTGTACTCTTATTGTGATGCCCTTGAACTTTGCAAATGACAATATGCTCATTATTTGAAATTGAAATTGAAGAGAAGAACTTTTATTTATTTTTTTTATTCCATAAGTTTATGGTACAAATTTGCTTATATAATTCTTCGCACTTAAGTCATTTTGGCATTATAATTTCTGGGAAACAGGTAGTTCAATCTATTCTACTTGTAATAGGTACAAGTGATTCTAGAGTGGTAGCGGTATACATGTTTATGAAATACTACTGAAGTATTTAAAACAAGCTTTTAGAACACTCAAGTCAATGAACACTCAATGCAGGACACAGGTTTAATCAAACATACATGAAATTTAGGCTTAGAAAAACTGTATTGATCCACATGGGAAATTATTTATACGCAGTTGCTCCCTCAGCAAAAATATAAATGGTAATAACAATTCAAAATAAGTAGCAAAAGTAAGTATATGTACAAGAAATCGAAAAATATAGGCACATAGTAAATGTGTCTTGGCTATATTACAAGAGGTCGTAAAGAGAAACGTGAATGTGCAGCAATTAAATAGTAATTGATGTGACATAGGGTTTTCTATTATATAAGAGTTATTGTGCAGTATGGTATGAATGTAGTCCTGTATCTTTCACTGTTTGAGCAGAGCTGTAGAATTGCAAAACCAATACAAATATAACTCGAAGTAAGCTAATGATGAGAGAGCACTGCTATAACATGAACTTATAAAAGTGTAGTTTTCATAATATGCCCCCTTTACATAGACCAGTGCTTCTCAAATAGTGGGGCGGGCCCCCCCAGGGGGGCGCGAGGCTCCGGGGCATGAGGCTCCGTCAAGGGGGGCGTGTTTGACCTCGGGGAACATGCTTTTTTATTTGTATTTTTTTTTTTGCTGTCTTAGAATAAAGTGCAATTGCACTTCCACTACATTAGGGGGCAGTGGCGCTCGCTCCGTGGTGTAGAAGTTTTGTTTGCACTGAGCATGCGCACTTTGCACACAGCACAGAGTTTGAGTATGAAGTGTAGACACGAAGTGTAGTAGACCCTCAAGTGACAGCATGAAAAAATATTTAACAGGGATGAGAAGACAGGCGGAGAGAGACGGAGATAAAGAGGCAAACAAAAATCTTCCGAAAGCTAAGACGAGGAAATATGACGAAGCGTATGTAGCGCTTGGCTTCACTGTGACTACGGTGGGAGACGAGGAAAGACCGGTATGCTTACTGTGTCTAAAAATGTTGGCAGCGGACAGCATGAAGCCCAATAATTCAAGGCGTCACTTAAATACAGTACACCCCAATCACTCTGATAAGCCGCTTGAGTTTTTTCAGTGAAAACGTGCCGAATATTGCCGACAATCATCCCGCTTTGTGACTGCTGCTTCAGTAAACCAGCGAGCGTTGTTGGCGTCATATAAGGTGATCTGTTTATTCTCTTATACGTTAATAAGGATACAGTGTTATGCAGAGGTGTACTTATAACAATTTTAGAGACAAATGATACTATTTATAGTCACGCGGGGGGCGCGAGATGTTTTATTCTTCCTAGGGGGGGCGTGACAGAAAATAATTGAGAAGCACTGACATAGACCATTGCTCAAATTGTATTTTGGATATATCTGTTTAGCCAACTGGACAAGCTCCAAAATTTGTGAACCCAGTCAGCAGCTTATCCAAACAGCATTCCTCTTGATCCTTCTACATCCCATCTTTGGCTGAACAGCTGACACCATCACATGACCAGAGGAGCCAGTATAGAGGGAGGATAGAGGAGGATCAGAGGAGGATGGCAGAAAATAGATGTTTCTGTCGATTGGGTGGGAGAAAATAAAGGTGTGTGAGACAGCAGGGCCTAAAGCCAAATCAATGTTGTCAGCAGCTGGCACTTAAGAAGGGGCCATTAAAGTTTAAAAAGTTTGGAAAGCTGCACTGGAATTAAGGCCAAATGGGTTAGAGGTAGGGAAGACCGCGCTTCCATTAAAATCAAAGCCAACCAGAGCTGACAGATCTCTCAGGATTTCTGCAGGTTCCTGTTTTTTATCAACTCCCCATCTGACTACGTCCACTCCATGTCTGTCCATTTTGTCTGCTCTGTAAGATTATTCACTCCCCCTGGCTCAATCAAACATTATACATTTGCTGGTTCATTTTGACTCAAGACATCAGAGCTTTGGTGAAGCTTTATTAATGAGAAACATCTGCCTCTCTTATGTGTTATTTTGGCTGTGTGGATTATCCCTACTGATTGCTAATTAATCACAAATACATTTTGGGACCAAAATAAATTCCCAAATAATGTCTCTTTGGCTTTCATTTTGGTCCAGAGTTATGATATTTTTAAACAAATATTTTCTTCTTATATTCACTATACAAGTGACACCATTTGAAAATCAAAGTCTGAAATGGGTGTTTGACCAATACTGCATGTCCTTAGTGTGACCTTAAAGGTATATTAAGATTCTGGGTAAAATATGTGTACTTTTCAAACTCATGGCTGTATCTGCCATAACCTGATGCCAAGAGTGAAAACCTCTTCGCAGCAGCTGCCTTCATCACTTGGCTGCCTCTAAAGGTCTGTACCGGGCACCTAAACCCAATTCAAAGTAGGGAGTACGGGTCCAAATGCCACACATGCTGTGTATGATGCGTGTTCCCCTCAAATTCCCCTTGTCATGTAAATATAAACACTCTCTTATATTTTGTGATGTAAACCACTAACTAGCTAGCCTAACTTCAGTTGCTGCTTTGAATATGGAATTCACAGATACACAAAAAAGGACCTGCATCAATCAAGTCTCAAAAACTCACGCCATAAGCTAAAAAGGACGGCAGTTTATCATAGCATGACTAATAACGCTAAACTAGAGTCTGATCAGTGTAGACCTAATACACCAGTGCATTTGTATAGGGCTGTTAAAAGCAGAGCGTCAGGGTAGATGGAATGATGAACACAGAAGCACTACATACAAACATGGGAAATTAATTACTCACCTCTCATAGAACTAAAACCTGTACTCATCCTTTTATCCATTATCATTTAGTCTGCAATTCATTGAGACAAAACATAGTAGATCCTCACATGTGTCTGTTTACATTCACAGTGTGAGGCGAGCATAGGTGAAGCTGCTGCTACAGTAAACACCACTAACTTTGTCGTCACATATAAATCTTGCTTATTTTACTCTAAAATGCACTGACAAAACATGTTACATTGTTTGTTTTTCATTAATACACATTTTATTTCCACTGTTGACATATCAAAAAAATAAGTTTTCTTAATTAGGTCAAGTGTACAGATGGGAACGAAACTCCATAATCCTACATAATGCCCCTCTAAGGGTGAACAGAAAAGAGGTGAACAATTTTATGTTTCCGTTATTCTGTTGGAATTTGGTTTCCCTATATTTATGGCAGCAAGTGAAGAGTCAGAATAATTTGCACTCAAGTAAAATGGGTCCTCTGTGAGAATGCCCTGGAAGCACCAATTACTATGCAAAGCTGTCATATTTGATGTTTATGTGCTCTTAGTTAAAATGAGACGGAAAAGCTTTTTCAGGGGGAGAAAAGTTTGGACTAGTTCACAAGGGCTACTTCTCCTGAATCTTAATTACATATGGGGAGTATAGTTTATCTAACTTCTGCTAATTGCTCAAGTTAAAGATTTTGGCTGTGCTTTGTGGTGTCAAATGTTTTTTACATCAGATGCCCCCTCAGATCCTTTTTCATTTATCCACCCTTGAGATAAACCAGCACATTTTTCCATGCATTTCAGAACCTTGAAATTGCAATTAACAGTTTTAAAACAAAGTACTATAGGCCTATCTTTTGACTGAGAAAAGGTCCTCAACATGTGGCATGTAACAGGAAGCAGAACCCCATGAACTGCGATTCTTTTGTATTTTAGTAACAGTTGGTGTTTTCAAAGTCTTTCTTTTTACCCAATAAAATTCTAAAAAGCAACAGAAAACTGCAGTTTCAAACCATCTGATTTTCCAGCCATTAGTCATAAAACATACAGAATTCCTTTGCAGTGTTACAATTTACTCCCAAAGTGACTCAGCTCTCCTCTGCAAGTGTGAATATTAATTTCTCCCTCCTGCTGACTGTGGGGAGGTGAAATTAGGTTGACAATATTGAAGTTTTGACAAAGTTCAGTAATACCATGAGTTCTTATTGTTTGTTGACACAGTACTGGGGTTTATTAGCACTGTATAGCCTTGAGGTGTTATTGAGGCTGCTTTGCTGAGACATTTTTATTTCAGGCTTGTTGTTTTTTTGCTGCTTGTTTTACCTCCGGGTGTAAAACAGGATAGTGAGAGTATTTGGATACTAGCAGGGGGTAACCCTCTATTGCCGGCACCCGTGTGGTAAAGTAGACACTGAAATAAATGAATATGTAAAACTGGGTCTAACAAACTCTCCCAGAATATACCCATAGATTTGAAATATTAGCCTCTCTGTGGAAAAGAAAAAAAAATTAAAATACAAAAGTGCTAATAGCATGCAGATATGTTTCAACAGCAATAATTAGTGATTGGGGTTTCTCTACTTCTTTTTTTAACACTTTGTCATAATAGGACTTTAATAAGGGTAAAGAAAGCATGAACATGGACTCAATTTGCAATGAACAAATAGTTTATTAAGAATCATTCAGGCTTTGTATCAATGTAATTAATACCCTAACGGCCAACTTTAACCCCTTAATTTAATGGTTACTAATCCTGAATCCGCAGGGGTTTCCTCCGGGTATTCCGGTTTCCCCCCATCAACCAAAAACATGCAACATCTATGAACAGTTTACAATCTCCTCCCTCCTGTGGGCTCATCACCTGCAGAGGGTTCATAGGGGTCTGGGTTTGGTGCACAGAGTAATGGGCAGCGTGCTGCCCCCGCGACCCAGCTGGATTAAGCAGGAGAAAATGGATGGATGGATAATCCTGAATCATTCTTTAAGATGCACTGTGCAACTTTTCTGGTGGACCATCCACCTCCTATACTTGTCCCATGGTATGATATTAAACATAGCCATCTAGCATTTATTTATTACTCATGTTTCTATTAGTCAAAAATACAATAATTTCTTCTGTGAACAGGGGTGACGCTCCACAGAGCTGAACTGGAATGTTGCTTAGTGCTGTAACCTGCTTGTCTCTCTTGTGATAAATTGAATCTATGCTATGGAACATTCTAGACAAAGCAATAACATTTCCATGGAGACAATAATGTGGCGTTAGAAATGTTAATCAGTACACCTTTAATACCCTATTTGTTCATTATGAATTAAGTCTTAACTCCACACTTTACAAAATGACTTTGTATTGTATTGTATGATTTGATTTAAGTAAATTTCACATGTAAAATTATCTACCTGTAGAAGAAGACTTTTCATACTTACAGTAATTATACATAATATACAGATATCTTGTTATATAAAATATGAAATATAAAAAATAACAACTTTTAGCATATAATAAAAATAAATTATTATTTTGTCTAGATTGAGAAAAATAAAACTCCATTTGTAGATAATTTTACTTGTCAAGTCAAATCTACTGATTATAGTAGGTATACTAATCATTGAAGTAATTTGTATTTACCTAGATATTACATTTTGCAGTGTAGTAATTAAGGTGCAGTTATGATAAGGTGCCACATTCCTTTTCCCTTTGCTCTACCAGTCCTCCTCTTATCCTTGTCTTGCCTTTCTATTCTGGTCTGGGTGCTGTCTGTCTGAGTACAGTAGGCCATTGTGCCACATCTGGATGACTACACCCAAAGTCTATCTCAAGCCTCTGTCATTTCAGGCCATTGTCAGCCTCCATTCCAGCGTCTGTCCATTCTACAAGCCTAATGGTGTGTGTAATACACTCAGATAGCACCGAGTCCCCCACCACTTTTCTCTGCCATGTGTGAATGGACAAGTGTGTGTGTGTGTGAAGGAGCAGAAAGGGACTAAAATGGGGGCCAATGCGAGCTCAAGCAAATTGCATAAGATGACTGTATATAAGGCCAGGATAAATACAATAACGATAAGTTATAAGTTATTGATAAGATAGCAATAAATAAATTAACATATTTTTAAGCATTAAAGGTACAATGTGTAACTTTTCTGGTGGAGGGTCCATTTGATTGTCTTCATCGAGTTCAGAGCCATTGCTCTGCACATGCACATTACGCAAGTGCTTGTGGGGGCAAAAAATCAGGCTTGTGAATCCTCGCCAAACTATCAATCCAAAGTGCACGGAGAGAGGCGAGAAGCCGGTCCCAGGTGGTGCCGGTGATCACAATTGCACCTTGTCGCAGGCAGCACCTAACCCAGAGTGATAAATTTAATGCCATACTGTGGAACATTCTGGGCAAAGTAATAAAGTCTCCATGGAGATGAGCAGACTCTCCACCAGAAAATGTACACAGTACACGTTTAAGGATTGAAAGATGTAAGATGTAAGATTAAGACTTTCTAGATGAGCAATATAACATAATTTGCTTGTATGTTATTAGTATAATTTATTTTCCACATACATTTTCCTTATAAAAGTTAACAAATGTATAGTTCTTGACTTTATACTTTATATTAACCCATTCAGATACACATCTGTGTCTGCAGACAGTGAAGACAAGGTCAGGACTTTTTGCATGAGGACACAACAACAACAGAATGTACATTATGGGAATCAACCTTGGGCTTTGTTATACATGAAAAAAGAAGAACTTAGATTGTCCCTGAACGACTGATGTTGCATGATATTAAAATGAGTTTGTTTTTTTATGTGTGAGTGTATATTCAAAGCTGTACACTGAATGAAGTTGTATTATACCTGTGACTTTTCTGTCAGAGTTTAGACTTTCTCTTCCACACTTAGTTTTGACCTCTTCCAATGACACCTTAACCCTCAAACACACACATCCCTTTCAGCAGCCCTCTTCTTTCTTCTTCTTCTTTCTTCCTGCTTGTCTCCACTGCTGCTGCACTGGGCCAAAGGAAGTCATCCATGAAAAATGTTTTGACCTGCCATAATTGCCATTTTCTGCATTTTTCAAATCTCCTTGACACTAGAGACCACGTGTGTTTATGAAAGTGATGTCTATAAGGAATGTGTTGCAAAAACATCTACTGCTTCCTGAAAGAATACCACCTTTCGGGGGGAGGATAAATCTAAGGAAACGTTGCATACAAATTCAAAATTCAAATTTAGTCTGATAATGAAAGCTAAAAACAAGGCTACTTTTAAAAGGCGAGACCGGCATGTCCTTGTGAACACTTGAACTCGTGGAGTGGGCTGCATCAAGCTAACAACAGTCCAGGCTAATACTTACAGACACTTTCATTTGGGATGAATGTCACCGCTAATCCGACCTTAAGCTACAACAAATGACTTGTAGTCCTCCGTCCATCGCTCCATTGTATTCTCTATAGCTTTTACTGCTGCTTTTGGAGAATCTGTCCTTGAAGTGGCTGACCTCATTTCACCTATTCTGATGATGGATTGTCACATCCTTTTGCTTTTTAAAAGAGTTTGGCTTGCAAAACCAATTACTAATTTATAAATATTTTTATATACAGTGTAGTTTATATTAATTTGCCTGGATAACTATGGACACAACTTAAAGGGCTCCAGCACTATTTTCTGATCTTGTGTGATATAATGTTGCTTCTTCATCACAAACGTACCTGGAATTGTGTTTCATTCATACATGTTTAACACAAACCCTGCATATTTAGGTTGAGTTCTTCTCTCAAACAGAAAACACTCTGTTCCACCTTGTGAGAAGTGCTCCACTGTATTTTTAAACTCTATACACCATCAACAATCATAGAAGTTGCTGTTAATTTAAAAACTACCACAGCATGGTATTACAAGATGAAACCATAGGCCGTATATATATGAATGGACATAGCTAATTTGCTAAAAGCGTGCAAAATAGGAAGTGCGCCAGGAGACTCTTCCGGCTCCTTCTGACCTTGGCACCCACTGATTTACATTAGGATCTTAGCTGTGAGCCTCGTCATCTTGTTCTTAAAATGCTCTTATTAACCCGCTCTACATGATCCTTTTTTTTTTTTCTGTATTTGTCTGTCATAAAAATCCTATTCATAACATAGAGCCTGGCTCCAGATTCACTCCTGTAACCGTTAGCATCACGAGCCTCATTTGAGCAGCGCTGAACGCTATGGGTGACATCACACTCGCTTAGTCCACTTTTTTTATACAGTCTATAGAAATAACAGAGCAGTTTGAGCTTTGGAGATGTAGATAGAGTAATAATAAAGGATTACTTAAACATCTGTGAATGAAACAAAACACAAACCTGGGTTTCTGATGATGTAACATTATATCATGGCTTAAAGCTTACAAGAGTCCATGTTGTGTAATACAGGACCTTTAACTTAATATTATTTATTATGATAAATTTGATTTTTTGATTAGTAAAATTGGTTCTGTAGTTATGTGTGGGAAACCTGACATTTTTTTTTATGATTTGGCCTACCTGACAGCACATCCTCATTTTCAATCCTATCACAGTGTACAAGTTCAGCCAGGGTTATGCTATGGCGGTGAGGGTGCAGGAATTCGATTCGGGTGAAGTGGCCAAGCATGGCTGAGTCCTTCCCTGTGTACGGATTAGACTGGGCTCTGGCAGCTCTTATTGCCGAGCTGGAGAGGATGACAGGTGTGCACCAGGGACCTGTTAGAGGAACACTTTGATATTTAGGAGCATGCAGTGGAATTTTACAACAGCAGCCACATTTTAACTAAAGCAAGTTGTTATTTTGGTTGCTTGGTCTTATTACAGAAACATGCACCAAGAGCTAATAATGGGGGCCTTGAGCTGTAAAAGACTGTGTTTGTTTTTAAAATGTTTCTATAATGTAATGCTTTAGGCGAGTTTGATGGTTATAATGAAAGTAAGTAAAAGTAGAAGTAATTTTGCAATACCCAATTAGACAATGTTTATGTCCAGAGAGGAGTTGTTCCAAAGTAAACAATAAATATGTGTTAGGAAGTTAAGTAGGCCATATAGGGACAACTTGGCCATAAAGGTGCACATTTCACAATCACTGGATCACTACTGTGCTACTATCATCAATAGATGTTTTATGTGGAGGCAAGCTTCAAGTTGCATTAGTTGCATTAGTGCATTTACTGACATCAAATACAAAATTAGATGCTTCACAAAAGTGTTTTTATTCACAGATCTATGTAAATAACTTCACTTACCATGTTTGAATATGTGTGTAAAAATGTTTCTATAAAGATAGAAAAATAAAGTGCAAAGTTGTCTGTAAGAGTCCTTGATCCTACCTCGCCCTCACTCCCACTTTCTCTTCATCAAAGGAAGCTACAGATTCTCTTTGTGCTGCTAGATTCCTGTCTGTAGTAGCCCTGAGTGACCACCAAAGAGGAGCTGGTGTCTCACACATTGTGCTTATTCAGTATTACTTGTTGACCCTGTCAATCCAGTACACTGATCCTGTTTTATAATGACTTTCTGTCTTTTTACAGATCCTTCTAGATGCCAACACAATCAGACTGGGCAGTATCCCCCTGGGCAGTGCGGTGGATCCACTGGAGGGGGCGCCAGCAGGCACCACTTACACCAAACAGACTGTATATGAGCTGTGCTCTTGTGCTAACGGCAAACTCTACCTGTCCCCAGCGGAAAAAGGTTCAACATGTCAGACCACCAGCAACTTTTGTCTCTGGAGCTGAAACTGACCCAACAGCTGCCCAAAATCTGGGACATGTGGAAGCTACTGCTAGCCAATGAACACAATCAGCAAGGATGCTGGTTTGATGCAAAGCAAATGAGGCTCATGTCTGTACGTGGATCACAAAGTGTTTGCTAAGAGACCAAATCTCAAAGGATCAAGCTTTTTGTTGAGCTCACTCCAGCTGAAGGACTAGAGTGAGGTTGTGTGCCATCAATGACCAAATTATCTCTGGACTGGTCAAAAGCTTGTGCTAGTGCTTTTGGAAGAGGAAGGGTCAACTAATTCAGGCAATGTTGGAAAGTACAGAGTGGACACAGTGCATTTTGTCACTCTCCAGGTTTCATACTGTTATTGCTGCCATGACAGTTCATGGGAGTCACAGCAAAGTTTGTGCAAAAACAACAGTGAATTACCCCGCAATAAAAAATACATTTAGTGTTTGCCATATGATTAAGATGTACTGGAAACTACCCATCTAAAGATCTGAGGCGTCAAGATGTGGATTAAGAAATTACTATTTGTCCATTGATTGAGGGCTGTGGTTCAACCTTGCACTAAGTAAAAGTGAACTTGGTGTAGCCTGTACGTGGAAGTTAGTATTTGCTAATGGACCAATCTATACCAGAACGGCCTTCCCCTGCTTCACATCGTTACCCCTTCACGAGTCATCCATCACCATCTTGTTTCTTTCACTAAACCTAAACTTAACTAAACCCTTTGTTTTGTTACTTTAAATGAAGTCATTGATGTTTTCACAGCACATTATGTAACTCCTCGGAATATAATCTATCCAGTTGATACTTGGTGCAAGATGTTCTTTCTTTCTTTCTTGCATTCATTCAAGCCCTTTTCATCCTTCTGCTAGTTTTTCTATGCCCCACTTCCTCGGTACATTACAATTCTTGCTGAACACTTCAACTCAGCCACATTGTTTAGACTGTGTTGGAAAAGCTGTTTTTTGGTTTTACAATTGGTTAAAAACTTGTTTCCACATGTCCCTGAAAAACTCTTAAAAACTATTCATGGATGTAATATGAGGCCAATTTCAATCTCACTTTGGGACAATACACATCAATCGCTTGCCCCAATTTCTTTTTGGTTTAGTCATAGCCATGTTCTACCACACAACCTTAATATAATCTCAATTAAAAAAATCATCAAATACAGTATCAGCGTTCATCTTCTTGGATGAGTTCAATCATACATTATACATCTCTGAGAAATCAGCGGCGATTTCGTGGTTCTCTCCCCTGGATGAAACTCTGGACAAATGCAGTTAGATGATAATTGAATATCGTGGACACTGGCCCTGAGGCGAACTCTCTTTTTTAAAAACAAAGCGAAACACAGGTGCCTTTGCTGATGTTGGTAAAAGCACATCACCATCTGGACATTCACACACCCCTCAGTGGACCGTTTGCAATTCTCTGGACTCTCCCTCTTTTTACAATCTACCTATCTATTCATTTTGATGTCCTATACCTTCCCTCTCCTTGGTTACTCCTTGTTTTTTGTAAAACTCTCAGAGACAAAAACAGATACAATTCTTTGTTTTGATGATTTATTTTTTGATGTGTCCCTTGGTTTAATTCCTGATGATCAAAAAGCACAAATTATGCCATGTATATAACAATATCAATAAAATAAATAAAATCATATTGTTTCTAAAAATACTACATTGTTGATTCCATGCTTATTAGAACACAATGAGTGAGACAGAATCTGTAGTGTTAAGAAGTAAATAGATGCATGTAGCGAGAATATGGATTCTGAATACCAGTTTTAACTATTCCTCTACAGTTACTCTTTCATTTGGTGGTGGTGTTCAAAATACAGTTACTTGTCTAAAATCAAAGGAATGCATATTTGCTCATGTAATTTAGGCTTAAATCTGTACTGAATCAGTGAGGAAAAATAGAAAACAGCACTCTTGTAGTGAGTGCATGTGATTATTCTTTCTCCGATCAGGGATAGGAAATGCTTAAGAAATATAAAGCTGCTATTAATACAGTTTCATCTTTATTTAAAGGCAACTCAATGTAAAAAATATTATAAGTATTCAAAATACAATTCTCTGATTGGCTTATGTATTGGAACACATTACAAATATATATTTTATTGCAGGTATTTTATTCAGTATTCTGTACTACATTCAAAGTATTCTTCTCATCATTGACTATCTGATATATGGTAAATGGTTAGAAGTGCTTTTCCTTCAGTGCACTCAAAGCACTTTACATCAAGGAACCACTCACCCATTCACAGACACACTCATACACCGGTGTACGCAGACACAGCAACAGCATCACCTGTGAATGCAGGAATCAAACCACCAACTTGTGGATTAGAAGATGTGACATCAAACTGACACTGTTTGGGTGAGAGGACAAAACAAATCGTCTGAGCTGCTGTCCCCCTGCTGAAGCTCAGACTCAACTCAGCTTCATATAGTTCCCATAGGCCTTGGTAGAGCTGATCGGTCTCTAAATGAGTAATTTATAAAGTATTCAAATGCATGCCTTTGAGAAAAAAATAGTTATTTAGTTTCGTAAGTTCAAATTCTTTTACAGAGAAGAAGAGAAAAGTCAGCAATCACACACCAAAATATAGTATCATGTTCAAATTTCCCCACCATCATCAAATCCAGTGTCTTGGGCACAAAAGCATGCTCACAGAACCTTGGAGCCAATAACACAAAGATTGAGACAGCTAGTGAAGTGGAGGAGAGCAACACAATCAGAATGGGAAGATAATGTGTAAATCAATTGTGAGGACAAAGTGAGTTTGAAGAAAACGGGCATCAGCCAGAGGCACTGACAGAGGAAAACCAGTCCCACGAGTGAAGATGTCTCACAATAAAAAAAAAACTACCAGCCAATGCCACAGAAGCACCATTTTACCAAGAGATTAAACTGTTTGTACAAATATAACAACAAGGCAACAGAGTGATGCAAAGTGATTCAGTATGCTATGGTTGGTGCATTACAAGACAAATTGGATATTGATGAAAAGAAACACAGGCTCTTCCCAGCCATAATTGTTCTAGGAAAAACAAAACTTTTTTTTCTTTACTCAGGTATTTCTTATAACACATGCAAGCTGCTGTGAGTGTGGACAGGTATTTACCATATTGTGTGGACTGAAATCTGTGCACACACTCACATCATGAGGTCCTGCCTCCGTCACAGGGATCAGGCCTGTCACTGTAACACACAAATATTGCAATAACTGATCATATTGAAAACACTGCATGCCACTGACAGAAAGCAGGATAATCCCAGACAGTAAGTGGCAGAATGAACCGACAATTAGCCATAGAAGTTATTTATTCCCTTTACAGCTCAAATCTCACCTTATTATATAAATATGACAAAAAACTCTTCCCACTATTGCTAAGAAATTTTGAGCTCCAAAATATATCGTTCCAGGTTTCATATATTAGACAATAAATTGATATTATCATCACATACTTACATCCTTATTTTATTAGGTCAAAAACATAATTGAAATGTAATCTGCTGAACAAGTCTTTTATTGTCAATGACCTGATTTTAGACCACAAACTTGACTGCTTCTTTTTAATCGAAACATGGCTGGGTGCAGGTGCACCAGTTGTTCTCACAGAGGCCTCACCGCCCACTTTTAACTTTGCCTTTTCAACTAGAAATGGTAAAGGGGGAGGTGGCACTGCTTCTATATGCTCAAACACTCTGGCCACCAAACCTATTTTATTGAACAATTTTAACAGTTTTGAATATCACTCAATTGTTTTTAGCAACCCCCAAATTTTATGTGTCACTGTTTACAGACCACCGAAAAAATGTAATCTTTTTATCAATGAGTTTTCTGAGTTTTTACCTATTTTACATAATTCCTTTAATATCATTATTATAACCGGTGATTTTAATCTG
>JACN01150119.1:0-19030 GCA_000787155.1 Scartelaos histophorus | reverse complement strand
CAGAAATGACTTGGTCTGACATATTTTGGGGCAGTGGGGACAACAGTTGCACTTATAAGAACCTGTTGGTGTGTTTGGGGACTGGTGGTTGGAGCTGTGGACCAGTTTATCATGGAGAGTGGGGCACCTTTTAAAACACACATTTGCATTTCTTTAAACTTTAAATCTACTTCTAACCAACTCAATATAAAAAGTAAAAACTGAACTTGTCATGGAAACGAATAGCCTTACGTTTTCCAAAATAAAATTCTTAAACAAATCCATAGCCAGAACAATAACTTGTCACCGTCGTCATAGAAACAATCTATTTTAGCTCTAGCGCGGCCATTTATTTTGACTGCGGCTCAGGAGCTCAAGTCAGATGTGAACACTGTTATTGCTTTTTTCCAGCAGACGGAGGCGGTCGTCCATTCAAATACAGTTTAGTGGAGCGGTCATATTTGTCAAGGCACAATATTCCCAAGGACTCCGCCATTACACTGCCCTCCCTTTTGTGAGCGCCAATATCATCCCTCACTGTTATTTTGTCTAGTCCGTCGAGTATTTCCCTTTTTATTGAGTTAGTTTAGTCGTTTCCAAACTCCGAAAACAAGATTATCTGGTTTAAAAGACGACCCCATATACGTAGTCCTAAAATGGCCCAGATTATGTGAGCTGATTGGAATGTTATTTATAAAGAGATAAAATGGGATAAAATCAAGTTGTAATCTGACTTTATAACAATCTTTTAGCTGGAGATAGAATCAAAATAGCAGTTCAGTGCTTTTTAGCAGCGGAATAATGTTGTCAAATGTTATTATTTTGAGAATCTGTCATTTTTGTCTCATTCACTTTGTGCGTTTGCTCATCATTCCTCATAAGTGACCAGCTTTATGGAATTAAATGTTGTGAATTATAAAAATAAATGTAACAGACCAGTTAAAAAAGCCCATTTACATTTAGATATTTGAAATGAATGTAATTATTATTTTCTATATCAATTATTTAGCATCGCACCCCCTAACACAGATAAATCTACTTTTATTGTGACAGGTACATTTAACCAAGTGACTTCCTGTTACAGACAATATAAAGTTATTTAATTTACAAGTGGCAGAATCTAAACTGGGCCTTATGCTTTAAGACACCTGCAAAATGACTTGTTTTATATTGTCCACTTTATTCATTTTAGTCAATTATATCTCTATTATATTTTCTGAGGTGTTAGTTGTTGCTAAAAGTCTGTTGCAGCTCTCCAGGCTCCTGTGATTAGCTGTGACACAAACAGGGTGACAGCGACACCCGTGGGGGCTCCACAACACTGAGTAGTTGTTCCCCTCTGAATTGTGTGACACATTTCACATTTTCCTCTGAGCTACAGACGTGTTGGAGAATGGGCCATCCCGCTGTGAGCTATACAAGCATTCTGTAGCTTTTATGTGCGTGAACACTGCAACAAAAGAAGCTCGAAAAAACGCCTGTGCCCAAAGTGTTCCTGGAAAATCGCTTTTAAAGTCTAACGGGATTGTCAAATATCGCAGTATTACTATTAATGAGGATAATACAGGCTGCATTGTGGATCAGTTCAAGTTGAATGTTGCTGGAAGGTGTTTAAAGATGTATTGTGTAACTTTTCACCTGCTTTTCTTCATGGACATGTTACCTGGAGTGTTTTACAGCGTGGCATTACACTTATTTAACTTCACAGGAGCACGTTGCATGTCAAATCTCAATGTAAGAACGTTTTTAGGTGAATAAAAACCCATGTTATTGATTAAATGTAAGATATGTTTCATGCCACATGGACCCTCCACCAGAAAAGTTGCACAGTGCACCTTTAAATGTGATTTCTATTGTGCAAAATCAACTAAATGATTTTACTCTGGCGTAATAAGCTCTGTGTTGTCGCAATAGTCCATTACAGCTGCGTATTAGTGGTAGTGATTAATAGGGCTTATCTTTGTAAATGTCAGTCAAATTTCAGTCAAATGTAATGGCTTTTCTACACACATTGCTTGATTTTGGATTCAAATCTTCTAAATTATTGAATTGATTTTGGATTTAGCACTATTTCCATAGTTTTAAGGCCCCAAAACCCTGTTTTATGTTCAGCTAAATTGTGTTTTTTCTTCACAGATCAACACAAAATATGATTATTGATAGATTTTCCAAATGTCTATAATTCTTCATATTGAGAAGTTAATGTCAAATTTAAAACAGTCTCAGGTTGCTGCTGTTCAGATAATCCATACCACAGATGAGGGAATAATCAAAGAATTAGATGTAGTATTATATAAAGTATTATATTACATGACACAATTTAACTTTTCTTTGTGCAATACGGAGACACAGTCTATTATATTAGTGGTAGTGATTAATAGGGCTTATCTTTGTAAATGGCAAGAAATTAGAATTGATTTCTTCACACTTAACTGTTTCACCTTGACAACTTTTTCCTCAAAACACATCATTTCAAAAAAGTTGTTCCAATGCACAAAGACTAAACCGCAGGTGGCTAATATTCAGACAATATTATGAGATTTTCCATTGCAATTTTTCCCCTCCACCTGCTGTTATTGGATGATTTTAACCCTCCCCTTCCTCTTTTCCTCTCTTCCTCCCCGTCCTTACAGTCCTGTTACCCTGATCAGCATGTGTCCGGAGCAGTACGAGTGAGTATCCACCGCGGCCGGAACCTCCAGCCTGGACCCCCTCGCCACTTATTCCCACCAGCTTCATATTTTATGTCTTGAAGTGTCACAGGAATGCTGCAGATCTCCTCATTCACTATTAACATAATGTAGTTTTCCATGACTAACTTCTCTAACTCAAAGCATGTCGCCTGCTGCTCGTCTGGCTGTTGAACCCAAACATGCATCCCCGATCTTTTCAGCAGTAGATCATCCGCCATGTTTGTTTTTAGATAATGTTATGATGGGAGATAGCAGCCAACATTACGTGCATGTGAATAAGGCTTAGCTAATGTCGGTGTGATGGGAAAGGCCAAATCTCATTCATCTCCATTACCTCATCCATTTGCAGGCTGTCCCAGTCACCCCAGCTCTCTCATGATGACACCCATTCCAGGATAGAGCAGTTCGCCAGCAGGTACGCACCCACCCACCCACGGGGCCATATCTCATCAGTGTTACCATCTCCTGCTACTCTGACATGTGGAATGAATGGCTGATTTGCCCAATGCGCTGTGTAAATATAGCATTTTTATTCAGTGAGACACAAGTAAAAGTAAAAAGTCAATACTGAAGAAACTATATCTTTGTGAAAATGTGCATGTAATTTATTTGTAATATGGAATGACATCATAGTTGTGATGAGCTGAGGTGCACCACTGGGGATCATTGCAGAGATTATTCTGCAAACCACACATTGCATTTTTCCATCTCTATTTCCATAAACAGGCCATATGTATATTTCCATATTTATGAACCAATAACATTTGTGAATGTTCTATATGATATGCATACATTCTTAAATAATGAAATAAAATATCAGATTGTACAGCAAATACATTTTAAACAGTCAAATGTAATGGCTTTTCTACACACATTCCTTGATTTTGGATTTAGCACTTTTTCCATAGTTTTAAGGCCTCAAAACCCTGTTTTATTTTCAGCTAAATCGTGTTTTTTCCTCACAAATCCACACAAAATATGATTTTTGATTCTCAAAATGTATATAATTCTTCATATTGAGATGTTAATGTAAAATTTAAAACAGTCTCAGGTTGCTGCTGTTCAGATGATCCATACCACAGATGAGGGAATAATCAAAGAATTAGTTGTAGTATTATATAAAGTATTATATTATATGACACAATTTTACTTTTCTGTGTGCAGTATGGAGACACAGTCTATTTGTGAAAACAAACTTAAAGGTGCATTGTGTATCTCTCCTGGAGTCTGTCAAATGCTCTTCTCCATGGAGATGTTATTTCTATGTCTGGAATGTTTCAGAATGCCTGTTTCTTTAGATATTTTTGAGCAATTAAACCACCTTTTGTGTAAGGTAGAGCTGTTTAATGTCGTACTGTGGATCATTCCAGGCAGAGCAATGACATCTCCATGGAAACAAGCAAGTGACTGACCCCAAATAAAAAAGTTAGGTAGTGCATCTTTAAGAAAACTTAAAAAAAAAGATATTATTAGAATAATATTCTTAAATATTATTACATGATCCATTTAATCAGTTAAATGCACAATTTTTTTTTTAATATTTGTTTCCTTTTTATGAAGGTTGAGACATGGCTGCACACCCTTGTGACAAAATGTGTACACATCAGAGCGATTACAAATCCACCATTAGCCTATTACACACTCCCACTCTCCCTTGTTCCTTTGCATACACACACACACACACGCACACACACACACACACGCATTGCTAATCAGACCTTACTAATGACGCCCTCTGTACTCCGAATTGGATCCCTGTCATGTTTAATATATTTTAAGATCTCCAGTGTCCCAAATTCCAGGCTGCACGCAGACTGCACTCGTAGAAATGTCCTGTTTCGGCTCAGAGCGCATTGTGAGAAGGTTATCAATGTCAAAGCCGTACTCCCCTTTATATAGTGAGCTCTTATAACTAGACTTTTGATGCAGCGCTGCTCCGGGTGCCCTGTAACCCGCTATTGGTCACACACCATTAACCTCTGCTCGGTGTCATTGGGTTTTATCAGCACCCACACACACACACACGTTCTAAAATACAACCACTGTATAGATAGACACAAGCTCTGCTCATTATAAAGCCCCTTATGGAATTACATTTGCACAAGGCACGCAATTAGATGATGAAACTGACTGTATTGTAAATCTAATACGCTACCTCATGCCTGCATTTGGATATTGTTCGATATAAAAGATTGTGCGTGCAGATGCCGTATTATAACTGGACTCTGGAGTGGGCGAAATATAGACTTTGATCGCAGCGCAGTCTCATTAGTGTAGGATTACAAACACAAAACCATGCGTGTGCACAGTTGTTGGTCATTCGCTGTGTATTAGTCAAGCTGGAATGTATTGAATTAAGCAGGATGGTTGTTTAGGGACGTTTTTTTTTATTTCCAGAGTCATTTTTCTCCTGTTTTATGGTATTTTCTATTGTTTTTTCTTATAGGTTAGCCCAGATGGAGCGATCTAACGGATCTCTGCCCACTGATAGTAGTTCCGCCACAGGAAGCATGTAAGTCTCTCATTCATTTGAAAAGAAAAACTTTATTGGTACACTTGAAAAAGTAAAGAATGTAGGTTTTAAAGGTTTTTATTGATTGCTTTACTTGAAATGTTTCACAGAATAACATTAAGCATTTCTATTGTGTATTCATTCAACTGCAAAATACCTCAAAATACCTCAAAATACCTCAAAATACCTCAAAATACTCAAAATACCTCATTGTTAGCCTAGCCGTAGAGCTGAGTATTGAATGAATTTGGGGTAAAGTACTATGCCAATATTCTTTCTAACATATTCTAACATGCATAAGATATAAAAAGTAAAATGACATTGAGAGAATACATCATTTTAATGTGTTCTATTCATGTGAGACAATAAACACATTTTTCCTTCGTATTCACCTTAAAAGTTCAAAGCAAAACTATTTCTGAGTCCCTCCATTCATCACGGGCGCAAAGCAATGATCCATTTAAAATCCGACATATTCCCCTCACTTTTACGCCACGAATCCAAATGCCTGTCACTTCTCATTGCGGTCGAGATGAGAGCCAAAGTGAAACAATGCCGATGAATACCTCAGCAGCGGGGGGGCACTTCCAAAGCACCGTAATAGATTAGAGTGACAACAGAAGAAACTGATGGGTTTTTAGATGTGTAATAGCATCCGGTTATCTGTGATCAAGGCCCGGTTGAAAAAGGAGAAATTACAAAGTGAGGTAGATGCGGATGACCTGTGATGGTATTTGTACAACGTTTTGTGTGTGTGTGTGTGTGTGTGTGTGTGTGTGTGTGTGTGTGTGCGTGTGTGTGTGTCCAGGCCTTGAAGGACACGTGGGTCTACTTCCTCACAGATCCTAATCATTGGAATGAGCTTGGACGGCCTTTCACTCTCCCTCTGCTCTTTGAGGAGAATTGCCTTTCCTCCTGTCAGCGTAGTTTGATAAGATATTTGTAGATTTGTAAAGATCCATTCATAAATGAGAGAGTTTGTCCAGTTTTGGCACATGTGAAGTGAAGTGGACACATTACTGGCAGTACTATAGATTAGAGCTGTGTTGAAAAAATCGATTCACATATTAAATTCTCAATATCGATTTGCGCGTCCAAAAATCGATTACTAAATATATATAAATGCAATTATTTTTTAGTAGCCTATTCCCCCGGTAAACTTTTATCTAAGTCGTGTCCATGGTGTTCACGTTGTGGCGCCATAGACTCTGCTGCTCTCGCCACCATGACAGACAACGGCGCTAATATGGTGCGTGCGGATCATGGGTCTAACTCACGTCGGCTGCTTTGCGCATAGAATCAACCTCGCTTCACAAGCCGGTCTCAAACTCCCGAATATTGCACGTCTGCTTGGGAGAGTGAGGCACATAGCGAAGTGTTTCCATCGCAGTACTACAGCCACTCTCACAGCCATCAGAACTACCAATACTTGCATCATTTGCTGTTAAATGTCAATCTAATGCTAGTTTTAACATGTTGTATGTAAAACAGGTTAAGGTTAAAAAAAAATGTTTTTAAGAACACTGACCAGAATCGAGATTGGATCGGATCGGGATAATCGATCCTTAATCTTAAGAATTGGAATCGAATCGATGCTTGAGATTTGAATCGATACCCAGCCCTACTATAGACTCACTATGTTAAAGTTGCACTGTGTAACTTGACACTTATCCACTTACCCGTCTTAATTTCGCTCAATTCAAGGTGTTTTTATTGCTCAAAAATATCCAGAAAAGTGTTCCTTCTTACTGTGAGTTGCCTCTCCACAGATCAGACCTGCTAACCGAGCCTAATTGTGTTACATGCTTGTCCTCATTAAGCAGAAGCCATACTGTGAGCCAAACAATAGCATCTCCATGGGGAGCAGTGTGATTTCTATCAAATTTTGCCTCCGTTTATGTCATTTGTAACCTGCCCGATTCTGTATGTTCTAATTTTTGGCTTTGATTGCTCAGTCAAAATGCTTTATATAGTATATTAAACTCAGAAGCCCAATTTCTTCTGGATTGAAAGACCATTTGACCATTTTTAATTTCAGCCTTCTCCAAAAAATGTTGAAATGGTCAAGAATTATTTGCGGAAAAAACAAAATCAGAAGAGAAAAAGTGCAGAGCTTTGAAGTCTGTGGATGGAATGTGGCAACTGCACAGACTTATTGTCTCTATTGACCTCTCGAAATTTCCCCAAAAGACCCCCAAAGGCATTCCTCTTTATTTTTGTGGCTTTTAGCGCGAACAATAAGACGAGAGGAAAATAAAGCAAAGAAAAAGGCTAAAATGGTTCGGGTGAGGACTTGTGATGTGGAGGTGCAGTTCGGTGGAGGGACTGTTTCCTCTCTTTTCTTTGTGATGTGGGATAAACACATTATCCTCACTGTTTTGTTTTTTTATGGCTTTTGTAAGAAGAGCAGGCACATTATAGTTAGAAAAGCTTTGCACACTAATGAGAAGGAGAAGCATGGGCTACTCAAGGATATTACCTTTACTGTGCCTATACAATAACTAGAGGAAGTGCTTGGTGTAATAGCAGTAGCAGTAGTAGCTATAGTAGTAGTAGTAGTGGTATTTCAAGTACTTTTCAAAGGAACTACTTCATATGGGAGTTTTTTCTGTAATTGTAGTACTTTTACTAGAGTACAGACTGTCCTGACATGTCTTTTATATAGTAACACCTGCATTATGATGCTGAAAAGCTAGTTAAAAGCTATTTCCATAAAAATGAATCATAATTAATCATAAAGCACTGTCTGAATTTTGATTTTTAAGCCTTAATTGTCTCACTAATTGAGGGGGAAATGAAAATAACCCAATTATTCTTCGGTTCTAAGTGTTTGGGGTGAGTCATTATTTGGATGATTTCGAGTACATAATCTTAAGTGTGTTTGGAATTAAGAATGAACAGAGACAGCTGAAATATACACTGGTCACATATAATATTATGACTATTAATCTCACTTTTGTAAAACATGGGATATATGAAATTACACAGTTAAACCGGTATGTGGCCATACCGGCCTGGCAAAGCCTGATCTCGTCAGCTCTCAGAAGCTAAGCAGGGCCGGGCCTGGTTAGTACTTGGATGGGAGACCACTTGGAATTCCAGGTGCCACAGTGGGGCGCCAGCGCGTTGTGTCCTTAGGCAAGGAACTTCACCTACATTGCCTAGTATGGAAGTGGTGTGTGCGTGAAAGATGGTGGTGGTCGGGGGCCGATGGTGGTGTGTGCGTGAAAGATGGTGGTGGTCGGAGGGGCCGATGGCGCAGATTGGCAGCCTCGCTTCCATCAGTCTGCCCCAGGGCAGCTGTGGCTGTAATAGCAGCTTATCACCACTGAGTGTGGAGTGAAAGAATAATTAACTGTAAAGCGCTTTGGGTGTCTTGAAAAGCGCTATATAAATGCAAGGAATTATTATTATTATTATTATTTTAAAATAAGCAGTTTTTATTGGGTGTTTGGTCATCAGTAGGCAGAATCCAATCAAAAGTTTTACACTACATTTCTACATTTTATTTTGGGACTTATTCATTAATTTTATTTGTTTGAGCAAGGTACAACAACAAAGAAGTGAAGATATGAGTATATATGGGACTATATATGCTCAACAGGAGTAGTATTAAGTTTAAAATACTTATAGCCTCCTACCCCAGTTGAATAAAATATGTGAGATAAAAAATGGTGCATACCTTTATTAAATTGGATTGGACAAAAAATTGTTAAGTTTGAAAAAGCAGTGCAAAAATGACTGTTAAAATATTTAAAATATATGTGAATAAAATATATACAAAATATTAAAATAAATCTAATTTAATCTATGAGACCAAAACTCTCTTGTCTCATCTTGCGGAAATTGTGTCTCGTCTCACTCCTTAAAGCAATAATAACTTTAGTACAGTTATAGAGTGGATGTCATTTTGGCGGCACAGTGGAATAAATGCATATATCTCCCCATTTATTTTAAGATATTCACTGTTTTCTTTTTAATAAACTTGGTGCGCAATGATGCTTCAAACTGTCCGCTTTAAAGCCGCAGTGACGATATTTTCCACAGCGTTTATTTGACAAAGTGTCCTTTCGCAATAACCCTCAAATATTATTTCCAAACCTGCGTGTAAATTGCATAGATTTATCTGACACTCTCTTTCTCTCAGTTCCTCTCCCATCTGTTTTCTTGAGATCGTTTTCTTGGCATCTCTCCGCAGTGGTTCATTGTTTGCATTTTTTTTTTGCATTTTGAGATCTTGCCCGCAGTTGCTTATATAGCGCCCGCACGGCTCACAGATCAGCACAGCCCAGAATGCATCGGTTTATGAAAACATCCAGGCTGGACATGAGTGACTGGGTTTGCCAATTACATGCATGTTTGGCTTCTGGCTTGTTTTGTGCCGCAAAGAGGGATTCTGCATCTCTGCCAGCTGTGCAGTGATAGCCATAATTACTATTTGTGCATGTTAAACCATTGATAAAGTGCTGTTTTTCTCCTTTACACGGCAAAAATAAAACACGTAATAATGACATATCTGTGTGTCTAACCTGCTGCAACCTGCTGCTCTTTTCTGGCAACACAATATCGCTCAAATTTGCATATTATTTGAAAATAAATATCACAACGTTGGCCTTATGGTGATATAGAAAGATTAAGACTGATTTTTGTCATACTTGATTAGTTTTTTTGTCCTAATGTCATGTTTTAGTCTTGGTTAACCTTATTTTTACTGCTCCATAGTTATTCCCCACTTACCTTATACACTAATAATTCACAATGATCACTGGAAATCTAATTACCATGCTAACCACACACTTCCTGCTCCTCAGAAAATGAATGCTTTATAATTAGATGCAGACAGTACATAGTGGATCTATTTTGTGGTATTTCAAGAGCTAATAATATTAATAATAACATATAAACTTTTTTTTTTTTTTTTTTACCTCAAGAGCTGCTTATGCCATATATCTATACTGGGACAAGACAAAATGTGCAAAATTTGGGTGCAAGATTTTTAAGTTGCCCTTTTTTGACAAGAAATTGGGTTTTAAGACGGCCTTTTATCATCAGTGTTTTACCAATTCTTTGCTAAGTTTCTTTGCCCCTACTTAATTTTAATCATGCTCCACCTCTGGGCCCTTGCAGTTTTGCACAAAGCAGTCAGCAAACTTTGAAATGAGTCACTTTGAAGCCTTGAATGAAAAAAATAGCGTGCTTTGTGCTGGTCTTTCCTTTGATATTCTCATCTTTCCCCCTTGATTTGTCTTTTAAAAATCTCTCATATAGCTCACCCAAATGCCTTAACTGTATATATATGTTTTGCAGCCTTGATTAATACTAGAAGTCAAGTGAGTTTGAAATACATATCATAAAACAACACATACTTGTTGGTTTTCTCAGGCAGCTGATGATGTCTTGAAAGCTCATTGTGAGAGAAACAAAGAGCATTTTTGTCCCATATTGTCTAAACTAAACAATACGCTGCACTTGCATTGTACTCAAACAAACTCTTATCTTCTGTTTATATCATCCCAGAGTGTGTCTCGCAATAGCCGTATTATTGGACGTTTTTGTTATTAAAGTAGACATATAGTTTCTTGTAGCAGTAGCCAATTTTTGGGTCAAAGTAGGATTAGAAATGGGGTGTCAGTGGCCCAAGTGGTAGAGGTAATCGGAAAGTTGACAGGCCAATCCCTGCTGCAAATAGTGCATTCTGTCTTGGTCCAGTGTGGGCGGTGGTCAGAGTGGCAGGGTGGTTATTTTTGTGGTCAAAGCGATTAAAGGTGCACTGTGTAACTTTAAGGTTTTGCCAGGAATGGTCACTGTAAGGATTTGATTAAGATTTACATTGCACAAAATTAATTCTGGTGAGTTTTAAGCCCTGTTATAGTGATGTTAAGACACTTAGAGTTGTGTTTTATTTAATTCAGATGTTTATTAGTCTGTCCACATCTCCAAAAATCAAAATGTTCTGTTCCTTGTAATGTCACAAAAAGGTAGTTTTCAATTTAATGACTACCTTTTACCTTCAGTTCAGTAGAAATTCCGACGTCCAGGGCTACAATCATTCAAATTATTCTAGTGAAGTTGTATCTTATGGAAGATAATTTGCTTCATCAGATTTTGAATTTTAAACTTTCACTTTGAATTTTTGTAACTCTGAAAAAACTAATTTGAATTCTTTTTATACTGAATTTTAATTGCTGAAATTTCACGTGTACATTTTCAAAGTGTTTCAAATTCAAAATTTAAATTTCACTTTCAGCATAGATATTTTCGAGTCCTCAAATTCAACGGTCAAAATTCAGAGCGTAAAATTTGCAGTAAAAAATGCGCAGGAATGATCCAAGACGCCAAGGCAGAAGCAATCGATCCAAAGTGATCCGATCTAATTTAGGAACAAACAGGAAATGGTGCAGTGAAGTGACCTGATTGGTCAGAATTCACCTTATCTAAACCTCAAACCCCGCCCACAGATGAGAACGGCCAATAGGAAACAGCCTCTGTCCTCCTCACTCACTCTGGATCATTGCTTCTGCCTTGACATCTTGGATCTTTGCTGCAAAATTTTTCATTGCGAATTTTACACTTTGAATTTTAACTGTTGAATTTCAGGGCTTGGAAATACGCAGTGAATATCTAAAGGTGACATTTTTATTTTGAATTTGAAACATATTGAAAAAGTACACTTAAAATTTCAGCAACTAAAATAATTTTTTCTGATTTAAAAAATTCAAAGTGAGAAATTCAGTGGTGTTTAAAATTCAAAATCTGATGGAACAAATTATCTTCCATAGACGACAGTGCACTTCCTGTAACATTGTTATTTTTGAGAGAAGAACACAGCCTAAACATGCAGAGTGTGAATGAAACAAAACACATCAGCTCAATTACAGGTGTTAGCATTGCTATAATAAATGTGGAAAAACAAGCATTAAAGCAAGCGATGATTTGTTCCGTAATGAAAAGGCAAAAAATAAAAACAGGATACATAATACACAGCAGCCTAATTAGTTCATAGAATTCATTAATGACCGTGTAGCCTCTCCTCGCAGAGCAGAGGTGTAACGCCGTCAGCTCATTATATGCTCCTCATTATAATGGCATTCCCAGACACCGCCTTGTGCTGCGTAAATGTCTAGATTTTCTTCTTTTGAAATCTAACTTAAAAAGAGCAATTTCTCAGATATAACTTTTCTGTGTAAACTTTCTGAATCAGCAATCTGCACAACCCCCACAACGCAGTGCGACGAATGACAGCCAGCAGTCCTTCTTTAATCACCTCTCTCTCTTTCTATCTCTGATCCCTCTCTCTATATATTGGCTCTAGCCCTTCATTAATTTCCCCTCAGTCCTGTCAGCCCATTTCCCGTCTCCCCGCTTCCCAGGGCAGATGTTTGTTATCCCGTTCTACCCACGGTCCATAATGATGCTCTCCGTCCGGCTACGGGTCGTCCTGCCAGGCTCCGCTCTAATTGGTGACTCTATTTGTGCGCATCCGCTATGTTTTTGAGTCCAGTGCCGTTCCCCGGGGGTTCGGGTGCGCTCGCTGACATCTCTATCTCCCACGGCGAGGCAGCAGGTTTGATGTGGAATGGCATTTCCTGCATTTGCCAGCGCTGCGTGAGTCAGTGAGATAAGAATTTCCGCCGTTTCAGCACAGAGCCGCTCAATTTGGATCGTAACAGCGGTTAATAAAGTTTGAGACGGGTGATTGATTGATGAATAGATGGAAATAATCAAAGAGATGAGAGGATGGATAAAGTTATTTTTACATAAATGACTGTTTTAAATCATTTTCAAACTCATTTTTTTTTTAAATTTTGGATATTTGTCATTGTGTGTCTTTAACTCCTTGTGCATTAATCAAAAAAAATGTATCTGCATTACTATTAGTGCAGTAGGCTCATAAAAAGTAGTCTGTATTGTCCTGTATCTAAATTTATAACAAATTATATCAGTGTGGCTTTAGCATAGGAGAAGAAAAAAAAAAATGTTCATACTATTGAAACCCAATACTGAGTTCAGTGTTTCAATGACAATTAGAAAAAAAAAAATTAAATAAATAATGTGACTGGAACGTACTGTGATCATGTGATTTTATACTAGTGACCTGACTATTCAGAAAAGGTACACTGTATTTTTGGAATACAGATAACTGTTCAAATGGTGTTTATTGGAATCTTTCATCATCTTTAGCCTTGCACTAACACAAAATGACAAAAGCTGAGTGCTATTTTTTTGTGTGGATCTGGCACACCCTTTGCCCCACATCACAGGAGACTGAGTGAGTAATAAAACATATTATTTCCAAAGACCTGGATACAACTGTCTTACTGTGAGTGTCAGTGCTGCTCCCAGCGCCAGTCACAGAGATGCTATAATTACTGTCAATGTGATAAAAATGGCTTCCTGCTCAAGCCACTTTATTATGCACCCGGAGATGATGTCGTTGTGAAACTGCGGTTGTTACTTATCATTTGTCCAACTGTCCAATCTACTGGGTCTTATATTAAACCTGAAGAACAACCTGGCCTTTACGCCGTGAGGCTCTGACAGTTGTAGCATTTAAAAAGCAAATGTTTAACAGGCTTATTAGGAAGAATGGTTAACTAAAGGTTAATTAGTTCTAACAGTTCTAACTGTAGCTGCATGTCGGCATCGTCTTTGTTTTTCATTGCATTTGCATGAGATTTACATAAAACGTTTAGCAAATCACCCAAAATATCTTTAAAACCATTTTCAAACTTTCACCTTGCTGCACAGTTTCCTGAGGGTTTTAGAAACAGCCTTCCAACTGCAATAGTGTTTGTGTGTGTCAGGGTGAGTGGAGGTGACAGGTGGAGGTGGCAGGTGGAGGTGGCAGGTGGACCTGAGCTGAACCTGCTCCAGACCCTCTGAGCTTTCACAATAAACTGAGCACAAGGGCCTGTTTTCACCTCTGTCTAATGACTCTTATCACAACTCGCTGGCATCTCTCTCCTTGGACTGTGCAGGGCCAAACCTTTATGTTTAAGACTGTATTGATTTCTTATGGTCCATGAAAAATTAGTACTTCATAAAAATCTGCACCTGCATTACCCACACAGTTCATTATAAACAGAAACAGAACTACTTTTCCCAATTTTGAGCATATAATCTTAAACAATAATCTTACTTTGTCTCCAAGGCACTTCAAGCATATACAATATTATACAGAAAAATTACAAAATGTTCCTGCTGTAAAGTAAATTGTGTATTTTTTCCAGGGACGACGAGCACGCTCTTATTATCCAGTACTGTCAGACGCTGGGAGGAGGAGATAGCTCCCCCTGCAGTCAGCCCCAGAGCCCCGCACAGATCCTACTGGCCGTGGAGAGGGAAGAGCGCGGGGACCTTGAACGCATCATCGCACGTCTCGAGGAAGAACAAAGGTAAATCGAAAAATAAATTGGTTAACTTGTTATTTTACGACTTTATAGTATACGCTGCACAACCTGTACGCAGATCAAACTTCTGTATATTCTAATTTGGGCAAAGTGTTACAGTTTTTGCGTTTCTGCTCCTGTATCCAAGACACAGCAGAATTGTTTGTTGCAGACTTTTCTAAAAAAATAGTCACCCAAATTTTTCACACCTCTCCATAACTTATTCTGAGTACTGTAAAAAATAGCACACCCACATAGTTCTACTCAGCCTGTCACAATATTAAGTATTTGGAGATACATTCTCAGTGCAGACTATTGTCACATTCAGCTTATGGCCACAGAAATGATTGCACATCACACACACTCGGGCTAGTCGAGGGCTGCTGCCAAACTCATAAATGTCAACTTAAGTAAAGCACTGCAGCTTACAGTCGAGAGTGGAGGCGAGTGTCGAGAAGGAAGGAGAGATTTGGAGAAGGGTCCTTTATGCTTTTTATATATCCTTTTCAAATAGGATTCCAGTCTAAAAGCAGAGGTAAACATGAGAGTGTATTATATGGCATTATACAGTGTGGCTGCAGGAAATAGGTTTTAAAACCGCTATGTATTCCCATTATTCACTTAAGCGTAATAGACTCACATAAATCTTTTGTTTCAGGTGTAAATTGATTTCAGTTTTTGCATAAAAGGCTTTAGGTAAAAAATAGTGTGCAAGTTAGTATAAAAATCCATATTGCATCCTGATGGCCAACAGAATGGACTGGACAAAGGCAAAATCTTGCAACTTATAATTGGATTGGGCACACATGGGGGAAAAAGTGTTTTTAAATGGATCTTGGACAAAAAAGTCTATCTTTGCTCTTGAGAAGGTGTAGTTCCAAACATAAAGTGATATTCCAATCAATATAAAATAAAAAATTGAAGGGGAATTGCTTGATTTATTTATTTTATTGTATGTTAAAATGTGGTCTTGCTCTCATGGACTCAATTTCGACTCAAGAAACCATACAAGACTTTAAGACTTAGACTTAGACAAACCTTACTGATCCACAAGGGAAATTATTTGGACATATCACAATATATTATTATAACGAGAGAAACATTAATAGTATAATAAATTCTAAATATGTAGCACTTATAGCAAGAGACTGGTGTCAAATAAGACATGATTATATAAATGTACAAGTAAAATAAAATATAGAAATATAGTAATAAAAATAGTGCAGAAATGGGTGAGTTGTTGTACCCAATTCCCAAGAGAGTTTACTGAATGTCTCTCCTCACCTCACACAAACGCTGTCTCATCCAGTGAAATCTGCGAGCAAGAAAAATATAGTAAAATGTTATAAAAATGGTCCAGTTGTCCATTATACTACATAATAACTGTGATACCTGTTGCTCCCAGGACTCTGCAGAGGGAGTACGATCAGCTGAAGGAGCAGCACGGTCAGAGGGGGGCACCCGAGGGCCCCGCCGCTCTCCCGGACGAGGCGGACCTGCTCGCCGAGGCAAAACTACTGCGTCAGCACAAGGGCCGTCTGGAGGCGCGCATGCACATCCTGGAGGAGCACAACAAACAGCTGGAGTCGCAACTGCAACGCCTCAGACAGCTCCTGCACCAGGTATCACTCCACGACACTACACAGAGAACATCTCATCTATATTCATGCACCTCCTCCTCAAAGTATAGTCCCAAGTCATAGAGAAAGTTAAAACTCTTAGACTGTGACTGTGGAAAATGTTTGGGGTTTGTGAGCTTCGCTGATAGCATAATTGCTTTAAAAACTCACTTAAAAATATAATTTGAGTGTCTATATTGGACTTGAGGAGTAAACGAAAAAGTATGAGCATTAAAGTTGATAAAAATAGTGTTTAATTTGTTTTGGATTGTCCCTTTATTATTTATACCCTCCAAACTGTCACACTGGAGACTTAATGACTATTCTGTGCTTACTGCCGACATCCTCACAATATACAATCATCAAAAACAAATGTATTCAGGCCAGAGGGTGGAAGTGTCAAATATTAACAATACGCATCATAACAGCACTCTTCAAAGTCCAAGCAGCTGACATTTTTGTCCTTGTAATCCGTCAATTAACACTCCTCTGGCATTTTGGTGTCATTTTTTTCTAATCCTTTTCTCAATTTTCTCGTACATCTGCAAAGTTGATTTTTTTCCCAGTCTGTTCTTTTAGTTCATTAGGTTTGTTTTGGAGCAACAGCAGGGCGCTGATCACACTTCACACACTTCACTCACATACACCAGCTGGTCCGCTTTCAATACCGAAAAAACATGGGCAAAATAATAATAAAAAACATTTTTTTAGTAAACAAGTCCAAGAATTAATAAGTAAACGTTTCTTAAATATGCAAAATCATTGGTCATTTTGTGCAAACCAACCATCATGCTCAAATGAACCGTTTTGTGGTTTCAAATGTGCAAACGTGAATATGAATACAAATCTGGCCGTAGCCTTTAGTGCAGGGTCCAGCGTCTGTGTCCAGCCCTGTCAATAGCCTCCACATTTGTTTATGCTCGGTCTAATTGGCGGACGGAGCCAGGGGGAAAGTGGTGCCAAGAGAGAAGTGCAGATGTCTGGAGCTGCTTTGACAAACAGCCATCTTGGTGAATCAGCCTGAGTTAACACTTAGACAGGTATTGGCTCCGTGGCTCTGAGGGAACTGCTCGTGCCCCAGGAAACGAACTGTCAGGACATCACGACGCAAGGAGGCAGCGTCTGTATGATGCAATTTGAGAAGGTGCTCCTGCCTGTACAGTCTGAAATGCTCTTTGCCGTTCACTTAAAGCCACGAACCCTCTGGTGGAGGATCCCCTATAGCGCTGTTTGTCTGTCTCCATGGAGATGTTACAGCTTTGCTTGGAATGTTCCACAAAATAGCTTTAAAATTATTTACATCTGTGGAGACAAGCCACACATAGTAAGAATGCATATTTTTAAAGGTGTCTAATGGGTGAGAATGAGGAAACATTCATTGCCGTTTCCATTGTAATCATTAATAATTCAAGACAAAATATGATATTGTTTTGAATGGTCAATCGTCTTCAAAATGGCACCATATAAAAGGAAGCTGGATATTAAATAGTTATTCCATCCATCCATCCATTTTCTTCCACTTATTCCGGCTGGATCGCAGGGGCAGCACTGCCCATTACTCTGTGCACCAGACCCAGACCCTATGAACCCCTCTGCAGGTGGTGAGCCCACAGGAGGGGTTAGTTAGGTAAATAGTTATTATATTTTTATATTTCAGACAAAGCAGTAGCATCTCACTGGAGAACAGCAGCTGGTGGAGCCTCACATGGTGCACCAGTAAGAGCAAGCTAAACAAAATGCCTACTCATAGACTGTACATATAAATGGACATAGCTAACCTGCTAACCTGAAAGCCGCTGTGTTCTGGCTTCACTGACTCCAGTTCACTTTCTGCTGAAAAATCGTTCCTCATTTTGGTCTTAAAATGTTCGTATCCACCAACTCTACATGATCCTGGTTTTTTTTAGCTATTTTATCCAAATTGTTTACCTGCCAGCCTCATGAGCTTCATTTGACTGGAACCAACCCCAATTGCTGACGTCACACTCCCTTAGTCCGCTTTTTTATACCGTCTGTGGTTGTACTAAACAGCATATTTTTATCATGGTAACAGGATGAAAATGGCAATGGGAAAACAAGTAACTGCATTTGTGCCTCTGTTTATATGTTGTTATTATCATCTTAGTAATTTATTGAGGGTCATTTAAAACTGGGTTGGCATTATAAAACCAGGAAATATTGCATGAATTAAGTAATGTGCGACCATAAAATGAATGTGTTTATGGTTTGTTTGTGGCTCTATCTCATTATAAAACATGCAGGCCCCACACTAATGTTTTCTGACAATCTGTTGCCACTTTTCATTACTTGGATCTTTTGGCAAATTCCTCCAATTATATCATGGCATAATTTTAAAGTAATTTTGACAGACCAATCCCAGTCCAGTACCATGATAAAAAAAATAAGCCCAATGTCATATTTTTGTTTAGTCACAAAACAAAAATAAACCACCTGTATCCACATAGACGTCGGAAAGCTAAATAAGAACTGGATTTCCTGACGGGAGGTCCCAGGAGTCCTGCCCATACGTCAAAGCAGCTCAGTCCCAGAGCCGGCCAGAAGCAGAATAGCCCAGCAGCTCAATAGCCCATATCAAGCCCACTGCTGAAATCTGACCAGGCCCCGACCCCACTATTCTCAATCCAACCTTCACAGCTACTGGGAGTTAGTGCTCACTGCAGCTACAGGCAGCAGAAGCGGAAAAAAGTATCAACGAATTAGGCTCCGATGCTAATATGGCTCTGGGTTAAGCTGTATGCTGGATTATGCCCAGTGTTGGAAAGGATCTGAATGGATGTACCCAGAATACGCATCCAGAATACACATTTTGAGTAACTG
>KN503241.1:487-11775 GCA_000787155.1 Scartelaos histophorus | reverse complement strand
CTTTCTACCAATTTATAATAACATTGTTCCCTCATCAAAAACATGTCTGAAGAAGTTTTAGGTGTCATCCATCCTATGATTCTGTGCAATGCTAAAGCCCTAAGCCTAGATCATTTATGCTTCCACATGACAATTTTCCATGAATATACAAAAACATGATACAAAATTGTACAACTTGACTAACCTGATGCAATGTGAAATTTCATCAGCGGGACTGATTTTGCTGTAATAGCACTCTGAAGAGGCAGTGAAAGGCAAAGCAAGGAAAGACTCAAAAGTGTCAAAAGCAAAAGTGAAACTTATAAGCCTATAAGAGAATATAGCATTTTACTAACAACAATAGGTAACATGGTCATGTAAATATGTGTTAGTAGTTACTGTATGGAAGTAAAATACCCCCTCTTTAAAATGTCTGCATTTGTAATAAAGAATACCATTTGTAGTGCTTTACTGGCAAACAAAAGCCACTTTAAGATTTACTTTTGGAAAATGCTATTACTACTAGCAAGAGGAATGATGTTTGGGAAAGTAACACTCGTGTGAACGCTCTATAAATGAACATTACTAACCTGCTAGCTACTGAGTCCCAAAGAAAATGAGCATGCATGTGACGTGCTTCCTTCAAGGTCTGATTCTGACTGACTTTCGCCCCTCTCTCTACCTGCTGTTGTCACCCTTGTCATTCATTCAAACCTTAAATTTTCAATCTGCGCTAAATGATTTTGGTGTTTGCTTTTGGTTATACTATTATAAATATTTATAACAGACCAGTCAGGTGCCTTCTTTCCCTGAGGTCACTCCCACTATCATTAGGTACAGGTTAATTGATAGTCTTGTTGCTAGGCACCCACTATGTGTAAACCAGCAGTGCAGTCGGCTTCTACTGTCATGCAATCTACTGAAACAAGTAAAGGGGCAAACTGCGAATAAAGCATTTTTGAGGCTCAGAGAAGACAAGTTTTGACTAATGGATTAATGAAACACGCACAAAAGTATGCATTCTTTAAACTGACCTATTAATGACTCATTTATTCTTGCCTCATTTCGTTTGGCCCTGGGGCTAACAGGACCTTTGTTTGCAGAGTGGAGGAGAGCTTCGTGGACAGTAGACAGTTCATCACAGGGCAAACGTGGACAAATATCGACATGGACGTTCATTCTCTATTGGACATCTGAAGACATCGCTCACCAAGTCCCAGGAGGAAGTCAAGTGTCTCCAATACAATGGATCTGTCCTGTTTTATACAGCCTTACTCTGGGGTTGTATGAGACGATGAGGTGATAGTTGGGACACATTTCGCCTGACTTGCCAAACTGCTTTTCTTTGCTTTATATCTAGATTATGTTAGTCTGGTAGGTTTGACTTTTGTTTTTGTTTTTTTCTGGTGCATCTGAGCAAGAGATGGAAATGTCAGTGCCTTCAATGCTGCCACTAGAAGATTTCTGATGGAGGCTCCCCTGCTCTCAATACATAATTTATTATTCTATTAATTATAGGTAATTGTAACTTTTGAGCAGGGTATGTCAACAACTGGTCTCCATGGAGATCCTTGTCAAAGCTTGACCTCGTCAGATCTCAGAAGCTAAGCAGAGCTTAAATGGGAGAGTGCTGGGAATAGCATATGCTACAGTGGGACACCAGTGACGAAACTGTTGTTATGTTGTTGTGTAAGGCACTTCAGTGACACTATCTAGTGTAAATATGTGTGTGTGAGTGCTGGTAAAACTCACCAGGGCGATGTCACAGATTGGAAAATATATATATGAGTAATGCTTTATTATTATGTTTTTCCACAGTATGGTATTAACCTGGAATATATTGCATTTATTCAAATACAGTTTACAAAAAAATCCACTGAGATCTGACCAATAACTTGGCCTGGTGACACCTGTGCTTGCTATATATTATAGATAAACCCAAAACACCACCAAGGAAAAAAGATGACAGACCCTAAACAACAAAAGTGCATTGAGATTTAAACATGAGCATGAGCATGCTGAGTTCACTGGGCTCATCAGCACCCTTTGTGGTAGGTCCATGTTTATAGAGGGATGTGCAGAACAGCAGCCTCCACAGACCTGCTCACTGTGCTCTGAGCCCACAGGTTGTGTGTGTGCCAGCTGGGGCATTTAAAGACAGGAAATGAGAGGGATTGGACCCACAACCTCCACATCTGCACAGTGCACACACATAATGGCACTCCTCACAAGATTAAACTGTGACTATATTAAGATATGCATATTATGCAAAACTTATTTTCCGTCAGCTTTTAATTATATTATAATGTATGTCACATCAAAAAGTTACTTGGGGTTGTATTTAGCTTCATTCACACTTGTTTGATGAATCCTGTTTAGTTAGGCCACGTGCTCTGATCACTCACCGTCAAATGGCTCCAATTTGTGATGCCAAAGGTAGAAATCTGGAGGTTCTCAAGAGTATACTTAAAGGCCAATAGTATTACAAAATACTATTTGTTCTTTGTTGTTTGTTATTTAAACAATGGCAAATTAGTTTTCAGATGATCTAAAGAGGTTTTTGGCTGGTGGTTTTATGTGTGCATTGTGTCACCATGGAAACTGCTGAACATTTGGTCATACACATACATACAAAAAACATTGAATTAGGTGGTGTGTCCAAACTTTAAACATTTAAGATATACTTTTTGGCTAGATGAAGTGAACTGCCTGAACCCAAATTTGAGTCCATGCTGCAAACGAATGCCCTTTACAATGCTTCAGTTAATGTCTGTTTGGATTAGCGTTAGTGATCTCATTTATTTGGACTTGTATGGTCTATAGTCCTCTGTATCTCCTGTATTATTCACAGCCCCCATCACTGCACAAGGTGTTATCTCTCTCTCTCTCTCTCACACACACACACACACACACACACGAGACAGGAGAGTGAAGTGGAGAAGGTAGGACTTGTGCATGTGCTGTGATAAAGTGGACTCCCCCCGGCCTCAGGGACTTTGGCAGATGATGGTTTGAAAAGCACCTGGAGGAGGGCACCAGAGAAGCAAAGAGTGCTCATCTGCTCACCAGGCTCATTCTGCACCACAATCCTCCAATCTGGATCACAAACCTGCATGAAAAAAAAAAAAACAAACACACACACAAATTTCTGTTTGCAGTTCCTATTAAACGACGTTTATTATTTTACCACATTAGAACATTGTTATCTTATCATAAACCTTGTTGTGTTATGTGTCATTCACACATTTGAATAATTCTGGTATCTGCACATAAAGCTCAAAATGCCCTGTTCCATCATGGAGATAAATTACTGGGGAAAGTATGGCAACTTGAGCACTGTCGTCTGGTCTCTCCTACTTATTCTCTTCTACTTATTCTCCTCCTACTGTTAAGAATATTCAATTACTAGTTAATTTGTAGTCTCTTCTTTGCTATTCACATGTTGTCCCTTGTCCCACTCCCCTTTAGGGGACTGTAACTGTTTCAGATGCTGCTGTTCCAGTTTGGACCACGGCTGCCCCCTAGTGTTGAGAACCTGGACCCCTCCCTCCTTCATGTCCTGGATTAACTGTCCTTGTCCTGTTAGATTAGTAGTTTCCTGAGAAAAAATATAAAACACTGCTCTTGGTGTGCGCGCAAGTGTGATTTTTATTTCTCTCATAACCAAACTATAAATGCAAACAGTGAAACAAACATTACACTGTTTTTAATCCTATGTTGCATCTTTACACTATAATTTAAATGGGAGTGGGTCTCTCCTTCAGTGTGGTTCTCCACTGGGTTTTTTTTCGAGTTTTTCCCGAAGAAGGAGGGTCTAAGGACAGGAGATGCTGGGACAATTATCCATTTGCCAGCTTGTTGTTGGACATTCTGTATTTTTGAATTATGACTGTTTCTTATTCTGCTTCATTCTCTGACATCTCTGTTTGCTAAATTAACAATTTTGTGAAGACCGCCGAGATAACTGTTGTTGTCATTTTGGGTTATAAAGAAATACATTGAAATGAATTGAATTGAGTGATGTCAGGATGTCGTAGTATTCAAGTTAACAGCTCCTTTTGGCAATTCTTGAGCTGAAAACATTAAAATGATTCTAGTGAAGGTGCGTGGTGTTTAAAAACTCACTGGAGCACTTTGTGTATTAACGGTATTATTGTTTCCTATTTTGGAAATTCCACAGGTGAGATGATTTTTATTGTTAAAAATGTTCAATAAAGTTTTTAAATAATTATGTCACTACCGGTTCCAACCTCATATGTCACAGCTTTTTTTTTTTTTGTTCCTTATTCATCAAAAGTGTTTAATCACAAATTGTATCAAATATGTAAAAGTGTAGTAATAATCCATCATAAAATGTGATTACCAGTGTGTATCTCTGACTATCTTAGACTAGCCTCACTTCTTACCCCATCCCTCTCTCTGTCTGTAGGTATAATCATAGATTCATGCTTATAACCTTATTATTTTTAAACTAAAAAAATGCTAAAAAGGGAGAAAATGGCAAATTTACTCGGAAGTGACACATTTAAATCTATTGGCACGGTGTCTGTGTCTGAAATCTGGTGCATTTAAAGACAAGCTGTGAAGTCCAGTATCTCCAAAGGGACATGACTCAGAACCCTTCCTGGCCTGTCTGCTTGTGTGTGGACTCAGGCACAGATGTGTTGACAGGTGCACAGGGGGTCCACAGTGTCAGGAGCACAGTGTAGTGGATGTGGATGAAATAAGCCTCATGAAGCCTCACAGCAGAACTACAGCAGGAGAGAGCTGGGGTCTGTAAAACTCTTTTGCATTTGGACAAACATAAGCATGACGTCACTGTTTATTAACAGTAATGGAGTAACTAAAAGAGAATATGCTGATACGCTATTTTCGACTCTTTTATATAAAGTTGTTTCCTCATCACAAACATATCCAGAGTTATGTTTTGTTTCATTCTCACATACTGACCACACATATCCTGAATATTTACGGTCTTGTTCTTCCTTGTAAAAGAAGTAGTTTTCAAGTTACTTGAAAAGTTTACTTTATGTTTGGTAGAGACTGAAATGATCCATTTCTTTTATTATTGACAATTATATTATAAAGATGATTCATATACTGCTGAAGGTGTATGGAGTTTGAAAACACAGTGGAGCAAGGACCTAAACCTGCAGGGTTTGTGTGTTAAATATGTGTGAATGAAACAGAACACAACTCACATGTATGTTTCAACATTTTAATGGTAGAGGGAACCTACAGGCAAAGGTCCCATGCTGTGCCAGAATCAATCACAGGACCTTCTTGCTGTGAGGTGAGAGTGCTAAAATATGTGCCACTGTCCCAGCCTTAAAAATATGTATAATATAAAATTTAACATTGGGATAATAATTATAAAAATAGAATACATGAAACACCTGGTAAAAATTGCGTTAATGTCATTTTGGAACATGTAATAGTCAGTTTTTGAAAGAAATACATACAAAAAAATCCGTGAATACTGAACCACAAACTAGAAATGATCAATTCAACTATGATGGCTTTTGTAATGAATAAAGAGAAAAAGGTGATTTTACCTTGTGTGTACTGACAGAGACATTGAACTTCATGACATCTTTGATAATTATAATACATTATATCAAAATACCTGCATTTTCACTGTTAAAGAAGACATGTTATGCAAAATGTGAGCTTTTAGGCATGATATAAATGTCCCCGCTTCTCATTTACCTTCTCAAGTTGTAGAGTAATTTGTGCATGTTTGAGTATTCTTTGTTCTCCTGTTTTCAAGACGTCAATGTTCCAATCTACCCCCGGAAGCCAGAGGAACTATTTCATTTTCTATGTTTTAACACAATGCTACAACATTTCCTTATCAACATTTTTTATGAAGATATTTTAGATGTCGTCCATGCATGTTTGAAAAGAGCCTGGGAGAGATTGCTTATGTCTTTATGTTTTTCTGTATGATTCTCTCCACAAATCACTCACGCTCCCACATGGCAATTTGCCATGAAAACATGATTCAAAACACTGTACGACTTTACTTGATCTAATGCGAGTAGTTTCATTACTGTAATGCGTGCTGATTATGTTGCGATAGCGCTCTGAGGGGGGAGTGACTTAGAGCAGGGAGTAGAGGGAAGAGGAACTCAGGGCATAAACAATTAAAGGCAACATGGTAATGCATGTGTTCGCAATTAATACTTCACAGATACAAGGCGGAGGGTCTATTACTTGCTCATTTCCATAGAGATGTTCTTTCTTTTCCTGGAATGCTCCACACTAGGGCATTAAACATATCTCCTTTGCATTCGTTCAGTTACAGTTGTTTTATGGATTTTCTTCTTTACAGATCTGACCATTGACCTGTCTACATTGAGATTTAGTACGTTATAACAAAATTAATATCCATACTGTGGAATAATCAAGGCAAAAGAGTAATATCTCCACCAGAAAAGTTACACACTGCGCCTTTACGCAATTCTACTATCTATAAGGTTTCAACCTACCCTCCAGGTCAATTTTACACCACAGACTATTATGCGCCTAACTTGTAAATTACTTGTAGATTTTGAAATTGGACCAGCCTATTGTAGTTATTATGGATGTCATTTTTTAAAAGAACCAAATATTTTTCTTTCTAATCTATATGCATTTTATACTGGTCAGTGCTGAACTAACACAAGAGTCTGCACAGAAGCACAGCAGGTGACATGAGTGAAAGGCTTGTGCACAAAATAACATATTTGACATCATAATAACACAGTCTTTTCATTATTATTATTTTCTACATTTTATTTAAGATTATGCATAATTCCAATTGGTAAATGCACTCTCACACTAGGTTTGAACCATTTGAAACACATCTGAGCCTTGGTAATTTTTCTGTGATTATTTTGTAGAGTTCTCACATTAAGTTCTGTCATATAAATAAATATACAAAACGTCAGTCTTTTGAACAGCTCTTTGGCATGAATGGAACCAAACGATTCGGATCCCATAAAAGAACTGAAAATCCCATCATCCACCACCCCCTCCACACCCTACACATACGCACACAGACGCACACACACACACGCGCACACACACGCACACACACACACACACACACACACACACACACCACACACACACACACGCACACACACACACACACACACACACACACACACACACACACACACACACACACACACACACACTGTCCGTCAGAATATCCCAGCCCCCGTCATGTTCACAGCACGATGCCTCCTTACTCATTATGCATCAGCGACATCATTACAAAAGCAATCACGGGGCTGGGATAAACGGCGGGCTAATTAAAAAGACAGGCTGACAAGCAAACACACGCACACACACACACAGAGGGAGCTGATGTGGCACTATAAATATGTCTTCTTATCAGTGACTACAAAAACAACATTGGTGTATGGCTGCTACTAACACTGCATTTGAAGGATGAATATGAGCATTGTTAAAGCTGAGCCTAAGCATGATACAGTGCAGAGGCTGTGCGGTTCAGGTGTGTGGATCAGCACAGCAGTTTGCATGTCCCATTAACTAAGGTTGTTTAGCTTTTCATTTTATTTTACTAAACGAAGTAGCACATACCATAATATCTCAAACAACAAATACATATATATGGTTATTTTCTTCTGGTTTAAATATGCTTTTAATCTCATTGTGCATGTGTTTAGTGTGAATTGTACATGTGTATTGTGACAATAAAAGGCATTCTATTCTACTCCATTCTACATATAGTCATACTGTGGAACAATCCTGGCAACAATAACACTTTCCTTTTGTCATTACCACTGTTTTACTAGTTTGTTTGTTTGTTTGTTTTTGGTCAAAGGTCCAACATCTATTTGACTTATAGATTGCTTTGTCAGTGTGGCATACATTTCTTGCATTTTTTCCGTTTGTATTACTCTCTGCTTTTCTCCGTTGGATAAATAGGTTTTATGCCCTACTTTGTGATTTGAAGATTTTGGACGCTCCACCAGAAGGTTTGCCTAATGGGAGCTGACATCGCCGTAAAGGTCATCACAACAAAGCGCCGCATGCTGTGGGCCCCTCCTATGGATAGTTGCAGATCATTTGTACCAAACTTACTATGTGACACTCCTAAATCCTACATGTACTGGAGAACAGAAATTGTCTGTGATGGTGTCTTGAAAATAAAGTTTGCAAAGTCACTTGAGAGGGTGAATGGTGAGGAGACACAACTATAACTATAAAATCTCTGAAAAGACAATTTAACAGAATAGGTCTGTGTTAAATAACCACATGGGGGCACTAACCTGGATGGAAGAAAAGAAACACAAAGAAGCATTTAGCCTTTAACAGAAAAAAGTTAAGAAAAACATATCACATTTAACCTCCAACACCTTACCTACTGCTGTCTATGGAAGAAGAATATGAAATATAGAAGAATATGCACCCCTATACAGACATGCCCACCCTTCAGTACATACTATGGCACTTTCTGTCTTTTGGATGTATTCTTTTCAAAAAGCCATTAAATAAACTGGCTTATTTTTATATGGCAGAAGCAAATGTGAGAACTAATTTTAACCACCAATGCTAAGAGATGTGTTTCAAATGTTTTAAACTGAGAGCGTGTTTGCTCTTTGAAATGATGCAGAATCTAAATAAAACATTGCATTGCAATAATATTTATTAACACACACATTACAAAGCCAGATTTTTTATTATCTCCGCCAAGGAGATTATGCAATCGAGTCGGTTTATTTATTTATTTATTTATTTGTCTGTGGATAGGATTTCTCAGAAAGTGCTGGACGGATCTTTATGAAATTTTTACCAGAGGTAGATTTGGCCTAAGGACCACTCCATTAAATTCTGGTGATGATTCGGATCCAGATCTGGATTCTGTGTCCACGTCATCCCTTGGTGGAGATCAGAAATCTCGGATTGCTCTTGTTTTTTTTGTGCACAAAGCTCTGCTCCTGTACTGATTCTTGTAGTGGTTCAAGGTTACACTGTGTATGACTGTTTTGATGATTCTCTATTTTTGACTTTAGTTGATGTTATTATTAAAAATATTAAATATAATGATTTTACTGAGCTATAGTCAAATAAGTAGTTAAAAATTACCTAAAAAAAACGAAACAAAAAAAACACATTCTGACTGAGCAGGGTCACTTCTTAACAGATCTGAACTCTGAAGGTAGAAGGTTTAATGCCATACTTTGAAACATACCAGAGAAAACAATAACACCTCTATAAAGAAAAGCATTTGCCGGACTTGTTACGGTCCCGGGCTTCCCCCAGAAAGGCTACACCATGTACCTTTAAGGAACCGTTCAGAAGATCCGACTCAGACTCAACCAGTGCATACATTTCATGAGCTGGGGGAGTATGGATATTACAGGTGTGGTCTCAGGTATCATAAGGCCCCTTGCCGTTTGACCTTTTCTGCTGGCGGCTCTGCTGTTGTCAGTGGCTGTGAGGGAATTAAAGGATCACAGCGGGAGGGGGGCTTGTCTAATCTAATCAGGCTGAGCGGAGAGCGCACATGTGGGAGGTACAATATGAGCTCAGGGACCACATCTCCAGCCTCTTTAGGTTTGTGCAAAGGGCATCCACTAATCAGAGCGTAGCCAGCCCACCTTCACAGAGGCGCCATGTTCGTCTCATTAGTTCTGAGTGAACAGCTCACACACTTCTGCTGTTGTTGTTCTAGAGCCACAAAAGACAGTGACAGATGGTTGGGCGAGCTTTAAATACTGGGGAATCAGAGCGATGCCACTGTTTCCAATGTGACAAGGCTGAGGCTTACTGTGGCCCACCACTCTACACGTCACAGTCACAAAGGACTCTACAACTCTATGAACAGACTACACAATGCTGAACTAGACATTTAAAGAGGGTGTTTTATGCCAAATTGATTTTTTTGGTGATTTCAACCATGTTCTAACATTGTTCCCTTAGGCGTCACCCATGCATGTTTGAGAATTTTTACAATTTCTCCTACGTTATTTCAAACCCTCCTTATGAGATTCTGTGCAATGATTCTGTGTTAACGAACCATTTCTAATCATGGGTTTGGCTTTGAGTTTCAGTACAGAGAATAAAGATAACTCAAACATGCAAGAATCTAAATGCAAGTGTGTCAATGAGAAGGGAAAGCAACTATGGTCAAAAGGTTAATACCTTTGCAAAGTTTATTTTGCACCATGGCTCTTTTAACTTATACTCAAGAACACTTAGAATCATGAAAAGGATTTTGAAAAAGTAACAAATGAGCTGGGCACAGTTCAAATGTAATTAGCTAGAACGTGTGTATTTGATTATTACTCACATACTGATGCTCTCACAGGAATGAATCAAGGATAACACCACCACAGATTGCAGAGCTTCACTTAAAAGCATACCTGTACCTCAATTCTATTGTCTATAAATGTGAAAAACAGAACAGAAGTTCATTTTAAACAGTGGTCCCAAAATATTACTGACTTACTTTCTTAGAATCCTAATTATTCACTGTGAAGAACTTATAAGCAAACGGTGCTTTTATAGCTTTTATAATTAAATGCAGTTATCTCACATGGATATGTTTTGACCTCTGCTTATACTGTACATCTTTACTGGGGCAAAATGTGCTCAGAGACATGGGAAATATATCAGATACAGACTCTTTAAAGAGCCCATATTACACCATTTTCTGATCTCTGTTATAACATTATTTCCTCGTCAAAAAACATATCTGGAATTGTGTTTTTGTTTCATTCCCTCAAATGGGAACCAATTAATTCGGTTCTCCCTTATGATGTCATGTGGTATTTACAGGAAGTGCTCCATTGTGTTTTTAAACTCATACATGTTTACTAAAAACATTTGTATCGTTTCTGGCCTTGAATTGCCAATCTATACTGAACAAAAGGTAAAATGTAGTTGTTAGCATAAAAACTATTGCTTCACAAGGTGGACCAGAGCATTTTGAGCTTTGGAGATGGAGACAGCCTCATCCTGCGGGATTACTCAATCATGTATGAATGAAACAAAACACAACTCCAGCCATGTTTTTGATGAGTTAACATGTTAAAATGTCTCAGAGCTCACAAGAGTCAATTTTATGTAATATGGGAGCCTTAAAAGCTCTTGTCCATAGAGGAGAACATGGATTGATTTACATAAAGTCTGTGTCTCACACTCACACACACACCTACACAACTACACACACACACACACACACACACACACACACACACACACACACACGCACACACAAATACACACACATACACACACACACACAAATACACATGCATACACACACACACACACACACAAATACACAT
>KN503240.1:0-12007 GCA_000787155.1 Scartelaos histophorus | reverse complement strand
AGTTAAGAGGAAGTTTATTTCAGACAACAAGAAATCAGCGCAGAATCAAACTGGGATTAATCAGACTCGAGGTGCGTCACTGTGAAGTCAGAGCGGAGCTGGTGCGGGGCCATTGTTCTGACCAGGGCCCATTAGCAAACACACTCAGGGCCCTTTAGCTAATTTCCTGAGGCTCGCCGCTCGTTTGAAGAAGGAGGGGCCCCGAGAGGACGAGGTGACGGGACAAAAACAGGACGTGGGCCTAAGGGTGGCTCTGATTGGCCCCTCCGCTCGCGTGCTCGCAGATAAGACCCACACTCCTTTCCCCTCTTTTATGTTTGTCATGAGCGTTAATGGGGCTTTTAAACAACTCGGCTGCAAAAATAGAATTTTTTTTCGAGCTGCAAATCCCGAGTGAGGATTTGAAAATGACAGGAATACCTTAGGGCGTTCAGGTTTAAATCTGAATCGCTTTATTTGCAGCACATTGAGCAATAAACTACAAAAATAATGGAAAGCTCCTGATTATGCAAATTGTGCAAATGTACAGGACATTTTTTTTCCCTTTAGGAACAATAACGCTTAACCTTAGCCACATTTGGATTGGAATTTCATGTTAAAGTCCAACCTATTAATTTTTAAGTAATGTGTCACTGAGGTTAGATAATCACTGCAAGATTAAGACTACATTTTGATTTGTTTGTTTCATTTTCCTTTCCTATATTAATGTTATCTGGACATAACAAACATATCTGTGTTTTGCTTCATTCACGTGCTTGAGTAAACCTGATTTATTAGTCTGTGCATCTCCAAAAGCTCAAAATGAAGCTGTAGTTTTTAAGTTAATCGCTATTTTTTATCTTTTTATTGGCAATTCCAGGGCTGAAACTGTCCAAATGATTCCAGTGAACGTGCATGAAATTAAAACACAGTGTAACGCTTCCTGTTTTATGGAAGAGTTTTCAGTCTGAGAGAAAAAATCTGCGTAAATATGCAGGATTTGAGTGTTCAACATGCGTGAATGAAACGAAACGCAACTTCAGGTCTGTTTTTCATGAGGAAACGTTATAAAACAGATCAGAAAATAGCCTAATATGGGATCTGGGAATGAGTTTGATCACATTTCAATCAGCACCAATTATATATAGTGAGAAGAAGCATTTGATAAGACGCAAACACGAGATCTCCAGGGAGCAAATGAAAGTTACATCCGCACGAGGTTCATTTGGAAAGTTCCAGTCCCAGAATCTGTTTCGTAATGGAAGAAAAGTCCCAAGTATCGCAGTGGACCACAGAGGCTAGACAAGGCCACTGTTAATCTCAGTTTCTTCTGTTTTATCGCTCGTCTTTTCTTTTGCTGCGAGGCCTTGAGCCGTTTATCGGACACCTGCTGCACCAACACCAATGTGCAATAAAGGAATTTTCCACTGCACAACCCAATATCCAATCATTCATTTTCTTCTGCTGGTCTGATAGTTTGTCAGATGAAAATTAGAAGACATGGCTGGTTCCTCCATTTCTTAAAAGAGCCATAATGCTGATCTTTGTTATAATTCTTAAGCTCCACACACCTTTACTAAGTCTTTTGGATAATTTCAGACCTGGAATTGCCAATTTCTACTGAACTAAAGGTAAACTGTTTGGTTAAAATGACAATTACATGAGCATTTTGAGCTTTGGAGATGACAGACGTTTTTCCCAACACCCTTAAGTGCCGCAGTGTAGCTTAAACGTTAATTCCGCTAATGCTTTTCATGACAAAATAAGTATGGAAATGTCTTGTGTGTTTTCCCCCAGCTTCATAAATCTGCCCCATCATCAAATCTACATCCAATAAAATTGACATATTCTGTCCATGAAGAATTTACCCACAACTATCAAGGTAAAAAACACAGAAACTTAAATGCTAACAACAACTAGCATTAGCGAACTACCCTGAGCAAAACTAACACTGACAGAGATTTGGAGTTTAAATGCTACAGATGTTCACAGATTACACGTCGAGCGTTTAAACTACACAAATCTCTCCGTCTATGCTGATATCTACATTATGAAATCGATTTTTAATTTGAATTCTAGAGTGTTAACAAGTATAATGTTCGTTTTGCTCAGGAGTAGTTCGCTAATGCTAATGCTAATGCTAATGCTAATGCTAATGCTAGTCATTTCCACATATATTTTGCCACAGGAAAGTATTAATCAGAAGTTTACATTAGATCTATATTGGAAAGTAATAAGTGTTTTAAGTCTATTTAAATGTGCACACACAGAGTAAATCATCATAAAGTAATCATGTGTTACTCCTGTGTTTAAGGCAATACACAACTGTGGAAAACTAAAGAGTGTTTTTGTATTATTTTACTTTCAGACCCTTTAAGGACGTTTGATGTTGCAATGTTAAAATAATTGTGAAGACAGAATTAAATTATATCTCAAGAATAAAACTATAAAAAATGTCAAAATATTCATGATAAGGTAACATAGAGCAAATATGCATATTCAGCATGATTTGATCAAATTTCATCAACATGAAAAAGTGATTTTCTCAGAAAAATCTGTGTAGAGGGGATGAAAATAATCGCTTTCCATAATTGTTTTATGTTAATCCAGTGACCTTTTTTCTTTCTCAGTGTACATCGCGGCACTTCTGGGTGGGGAGGGTTTCTCAAACATGTGTAAATGAAACAAAATGCAACTCCGGGTGTGTTTTTGAGGAGATAACGACATTATAAATGGTCTAAAGGTCACAAGAGTATTTTTTTCATATTATAGGACCTTAAAGGAAATTTAAAAAGTAAATATACCGTCACCTGAATTATGAATAACTGAGAGTAGCCACACAGATCATTCCGTCATTCAAGCAGTGAACTTCAGCAAAGGCTTTTTCTATGTTTATTTTTTTAGAGTTTTTAAAATTTTATAGACTTACTTGCCTTTTTTGTCCATCCTTTAAATACTTTCGGGTACAGCCAGCTTCATAACGTTTACCTCCGGCTCTGATCCGTCCAAGCCGCTACTTCCCTCCCGCCTGCTGCCGACCTGGACCCGCTCGGCTCCTCTGGAATCCACTCCACTTCTGTTAAATAAATACTTTGTGTGCATATTTAGGTTCTGCCGTTGTCATTCTTAACAATCGCTTTAAACAACTGAGATTAGTGTTGTCATAATACAAACGTTTCACACTTGATTTTTAGAATAAACTCGAAACTCAATACCCTTCTGATACCGTAATGATGATAAAACACACTCTTTATTCTTTATTTGTACAATAAATGTCATTTTCAACATTAAATCATTTTATTTCACCGTGTCGCCTTGTGTTTGTGCGATCCCTCAGTGGTCCATGGGCGTATATGTGACTTTTTTAGGGTTGATACCTGCTCAAAAAAGTATTTAGTTTTCAGATTTTTGATACTTTTGGAGACCTTAGCTGACACTGATGAATACGTCTTGCAAACTTAGGGAAATTTAACCTACCCATTTACTCCAATTGGCCGGAGAAGCTGAAGTTGTAACGCGATCTAACATTATACGAAGTGCATGTGCAATGGTCATAACACGGCGTCTTTAATCCAACAAAACCGTTTCTATTCTCTGAACTGTGAGGCCTTCATAAGATCTGTGTGACCCTGCTCCACCTCCTCAAAGGGAAACACACTTTTGAGGCAGATAAATGTCAGATCTTCTTTCTGTCATTCCCAGGTTTTCTCCAGGACCTCCTCTGAAGTTTCCTGATGCGTGTTCCGGAGACATGCTGTTTTGACAGGTCTAATTTGTTTGCGCTTTCTTCATTGAGGAAAACAATGTCTCTGGAAGTGGAGAGCGATTGTCAAGCGAGAACTGACCAGAAATAAAATGAGTTGAACTATCCTGGGTGTAATTTGATAATATCTTTTGTGCAGGTTTTTCACATTTACCTTAATAAACTGTCATGTTCAAACGAAAGCAGTATTTGTTTGGTGATCTTTTATAAGTCGCTTTTTTCCATCAAGATATTATCACTTTGTCTCATCGTCTGTCTTCATAAACTTCATAAACTCCACAGATGTGACTTGTAACTTGGCCTGGTGGTGCCACATGCTTGTTTTTTTTGAGATGTTTAAAAATCCTGTACACAAAATGAACTTTAAGCCATGTTATAATACTCCAGGTATGTTATAATCAAAAACATACCCAGACTTGTGTTTTGTTTTATTCACACATAATCGAGTAACCCTTTATTATTAGTCTACATCTCTAAAGCTCAAAATGCTTGTTTCCACCTTGTGATTTAACAAAGCTGTAGTTTTTTAAGTTTTAGCTTTAGCTTTTAGCTTTAGTTCAGTAGAGATTGGCAATTCCACAGCTGAAATTATCCAAATGATTCCAGTGAACATGTATGGAGTTTAAAAACACAGTGTAACGCTTCCTGTATTATGACATCACAAGGTGGAACAGTTTTCACTCTGAGGGAAGAACTCAGCCTAAATACGCAGGGTTTATGTGTTAAACGTGTGTGAATGAAACAAAACACAACTTCAGGTCTGTTTTGATGAGGAAACATTATAACAGATCAGAAAATAGTGTAATATTTAAATTACTGAGTGAAAATATATATATATATATTTTTTTTTTTAAGGGAAGGGGATTTTTTTGGACACAGTAGCTCACACATCACAATATAATAGCATAGCATATCATATATCATATCATATCATAGCATATATCATAGCATAGCATATCATATATCATAGCATATCATATTATATACCATAGCATAGCATATCATAGCATAGCATATCATAGCATATCATATCATATACCATAGCGTAGCATATCATAGCATAGCATATCATAGCATATCATATCATATACCATAGCATATCATAGCATAGCATATCATAGCATATCATATCATATCATATCATAGCATATCATAACATATCATATCATATAGCATAGCATAGCATAGCATAGCATAGCATAGCATAGCATAGCATAGCATAGCATAGCAGTAAAAAAATAAAATACATATTAAATAAGTAGCAGGAAAGATGGCGAGGGTGTTAAATAAGGCATAAATATATGAATGCACAAGTCAAAATAAAATAGGAAATAAGTCATCAAATATAAAATCATTTCTAGAGATCATGGAAAGGCAATGCAACAATGATATGTTGGTTGACAGGACACGTGGTTATCTGTAGTTTGCTGTTGTTATACAGTTGTATGGAGTATTATTTGTTTCATAAAACTACTAAAATGCTCTACATTTTATCTTGATAGACCAGCGGTAACTTTTAAAACATTCGGAATATTTTTGTGGGATAGCGTTGACGACGGGAATGAATTTGATCCCATTTGCATCATCACCAATTATCTATAGTGTGAAGAAACATCTGATGAGACTGTGCGTAAATAACACGAGATCTCCAAGGAGCAAAGTTTCAGCCCCAGAATCTGTTGAGCCGCATGCGTAATGGAAGAAAAGTCCACTGTGGGCTTTTTCGTATCACGGTGGACCACAGAGGCTAGACAAGGCCACCGTTAATCTCAGTTTCTTCTGTTTTATCGCTCGTCTTTTCTTTTGCTGCGAGGCCTTGAGCCGTTTATCGGACACCTGCTGCACCAACACACCAATGTGCAATAAAGGAACGTATGTAATGTGGGAGCTTTTACCTTTAGTTAAGCAGAGATTGGCGAATACAGGGCTGAAATGATCCAAATGATGAATATTGAAGGTGGATAGAGGTTAAAAAAAAAGCGTAAAATGTTGTAATTTAGTCACTTTTAAGCAATACTGTGTAATATTGTAAGCAAAACAATAACATCTACATAGAGCTGAGGGGATGAGGAAGCTTCTGTGAGAAATAGCAAGGTAGATACGTGCGTTGTTTGGGTTTTTTAAGATGCATAAGTCTCTACCGCGTTCCCAGCTCCACTTGACGAGCGGTGTTGTGTGACAGGAGCTTTAACTGTGGGAAATGCTGCACCAAAGGGATAAACTTTTGCTTTGACTCATGAGGTGTGAAGTTCATATCCATAATCCTCGGCCCCTCCCTCGTCTCACCTGAGCCTGCACCTGAGCGGGGAGGGGGGGGTCGTCACAACACGGAGCTGCTCGCACACGTCCCGGGACAAAGACCCCAACACCTGTGGGTGCAGAGGTCGTCATGGAGATGGGGGCGGGGGGCAACAGTGTGGGTGAAGTGCAAGGCGAGTGTGAAGGGCTGTGAATGAAGAAGACACTCCGCAAAATAGGAAGTATAGAGATTTATTAAACGGACATTATGTAACTTTTCTGCTTCTAAACCGACTTGTTGCCATGGATTTGTTTTATGCTATTTTCTCATCGACTCTATCTACCGGGACACGGTCCACAAATCCTGCATATTTAGACTGAGTTCTCCAAAACTGAGAACACTCCAGCTTTTAAAGTCATCTGGCAATACAGGAAGTGCTCCATTATGTTTTTAAACTCCATACACCTTCACTAGAGTCATTTTGATCAATTCAGCCCAGGAGTTTACAATTTCTACTGAACAAAATGTGAAACATTAATGTGAAAACTACAGTTTCACGGCATCACCAGGTGGAACAAAATATTTTGAGTTTTGGAAAATAACTAATAATGGAGCGTTCATGGAGCGTTTATTCAAGCACGCGTGAATAAAACAAAACACAACTCCACTTTTCTGAGACGTTTTGCAGATATTGGACCATTAATGTAACAGTCGTGGCCATAAAAAGTATATATTTATTATTTATTAATGCAAGAAACTCCTTTGTTTATTGGTTTGTTCTCATTCGACTCATCTCACACTTGGACTTAATGTAACAGTCGTGGCCATAAAAAGTATATATTTATTATTTATTAATGCAAGAAACTCCTTTGTTTATTGGTTTGTTCTCATTCGACTGATCTCAAACTTGGACTTTAGTTTGTATTTGTGCAGCACTTTGGAAACTGCTGTTTATGAAATGTGCTATATAAATAAAGTGGATTGGATTGGATTGGAAGGTGCTAAGTTTCACGCTGTTAGTGCCAAAAATGACAAAGATATCAGCTCATCACACAACAGCACTCCATAGCCACTGTCACATTTGAAATACTAGCATTAAAATAGTATTTTGAGATGATTTTAACAAGTTTTTTTTCTTCCAAAGCAAAAAATAAAAAGTCTCTGTATAATCAAAACGAATCTTAAGTTATTTGAGCTATTGCTTTTCATTGTAGTGCCGCTGTAGCCTCCTTAGGTGCAGTACGCGCTTAAGACGATGCTAAAACTGTCTGCTAAAGTGTCCAGTAGCCTATAGTCGTGTGTACGTCTCTCTCCACTCCACTGCCTCTCCATACAGTCCAGGTGTGCATGGGCCTGCTCCATTGTGATCCTCTGGACTTATGGGGCCTCTTCAGCCTGTCAGCTACCTGCGCTTTGAAGTCTGGGAAGTCTTCACGCTCTTGTTCTGTAGGTCAACATTCCAACTCTACACACACACTCACACACACACATGCACGCTACAATAACACACCTGCACGTGTATTGACAGGCAAAAGAACCGCTGAGAGGGTGAGGAGAAGGGAGGAGTAACAAAAGAGAGGAGTGGAGAGAAGTACATGTAAACACTGTAGGGAGGTATCAGATAGACTGGGAAAATATATAAATATGACATAATATTATTTAAATAAGAGGGAGGGGGGCTGTGAATAGTTAATGAGTGAAAAAAAGTGTTTCAGACTATTTTCTGAATTGTTGAAGGTCCTGTATTACACAGAATAGCCGTGAGATTTGAGAAAAACATACCTTAAGTTGTGTTTTGTTTCATACACACGTTTGAGTAACTCTTTATTATTAGTTTGTCTACTTCTCCATAGCTCAAAAGGCTCTGTTCCACCTTGTGATGTCATATAGTGCAGCAGTCCCCAACCTTTTTTGCCCCACGGACCGGTTTAATGTCAGACAATATTTTCAGGGACCGGCGTTTAAGGTGTGGCGGATAAATACAACAAAATAATATGATACCTGCATGAAAACTGTGGTATTTTCTAAACATAATAATAAACACGAATCACGATGTGAGTAACGTAACGGGCTCGGTGCGTGGGAATCTCCTGTTGGGATAAATCCGTATTTTAAGTAGGACTCCTGATATTGTCTATTAAATGTAGCTTTCTTTTTCTTGGAAGTCGTAGGCTCCTCTTCTGTCTCCTGGCTGGGCCTTTTCCCCTTTGCAAAGAAACTTTCCAAAGACGTTTGTTTTTTACTCATTTTGCTGCTCCTGGGTTTTATTTTAGCGTTGAGGACAGCGCCTTGACCTGCGTCAAGAGTGACATAGACGGATGTAACAGAGAATCGGGTAATTTTTCAACATTTTCTGTGCGGCCCAGTACCAAATGACCCACGGACCAGTACCGGTCCATGGCCCGGGAGTTGGGACCGCTGATTTAGTGGTAGTTTTCAAGTTAACATCTCCTTTTACCTTTAGAGACTGGCAACTCTATGGGTGAAATCATCCAAATGATTCTAGTGAAGGTGTGTGGAGTTTAAAAACACAGTGGAGCACTTCCTGTATTACCACATGACATCACAAGGAACACAGTGTTTTCTATGTGGGTCAATGACGTATAAGGATTTTCACCAGGCACATTTTAAAATTTTCTCTACTTACAATGTGAACAACAGGGCCATTGGTTTGTTGTGCTGTGTTGTTGCTGTAAAAGCCAAACGAGCTCTGTGTGCGTGAAAATGAATTTCTCCTCGGGGACAATAAAAATCTACAGTGTAAAAGTCTAAAGTAAAATGATCTCATTATATGTCAGCTCCAGCCTGTGGCCTGTGGATGGTGAAGTCATTGTCTGTGTGTGTGGATGTTTTGTGGAGATGATGTGTGGTGCTGACAGATGACGGGCCTGTCATGGGCCTCTGTGCTCACACAACACACACACACACACACACACACACACACACACACACACACACATGCATGCACACACGCACACACATACTTTCACACACTTTCACTCTCATAGACAGCACTGTAGACTTTAATTTTTTCAAATATAGCGACCAAATTATGCGCTTACTGTGTGATATTTTTAATCATTTCACTCAGCCCCAGCTCAACCTGAACGACCAAATCCAAGCGTTTAAAAGTTCACAGCTCATGATTCATGTTCTCACACTATATGAACTACTACATCCATGCAAAACAATCACAAAAGGAGACAGGATTTCAAACAGGTTTGATATTCTTGCCACTTAGATTGCCGATCTGGAGCTGATCATGGTATTAATCGATGTTTCTTACACTAAGCACAACACACAATTAAGACACAACTCGACTTGATCCCAAAAACAGTCGCACAACTTAAATCACAAGTCACAAGTTAAAATCAGCCCAAAAATCGCCCAGCTTTAGATGCATCATTTCAAGAGTCCTTTGTCAAGTAAGAACAATTTTGCAATGGTAAAAATGTTCTGTTCCAACCTTACCAAACTTAATACAAAGTACAAAAATACAACATGTATTATACCATTATACTGTCAGTCTAAAGACATGTTTTAAACTGTTACCCAAATATCAAAATAAAAAAAAAAAGATACAGAATACAGAAAAAAATGAATAAAAATAAAAGTAAATGCATTCTCGTCAGACAGTTTACTGCCTCTGTCACTAAACTTTGCATATAATTGAAGGCTCTTAGTGGTGGTTAGCTAATCACGCAGCCACAGATGCCTCAGGGCAGACTGACAGAAAGATTACTCTGGAGCTCAACAGTGACCGCCGGCTCTGGCTCCGGAAGTTTCCCATTTATTTTTCCAATGGATTTGTCAGAAAATGCCAATAGCTCAAAGACATCACAGAGGCTACCCAGCTAAGTAATACCCATAACGCGGTTGTTTTAAGTCCAAAAAGCAAATTTAAAATGCAAGTTTCTGCAAAATTCTTAGCCCTGAGCAACCTGGCAAACTTTTAATATATATATTTTTTGTCGGAAAGTCTATGGGAGATCTGGAATTGGTCAATGTTGAGCTCCGAAAGTGACAGACCTTCCCACTATCACCAATAACACACATACTGGCTAGGTGGGTGATGTGTCTTGCCCAAAGGTACAATAACAGCGATCAAACCAACTGCTAACCTTCATATTAAATGGCATATCTATACTGACTGAGCCTGTGCAGCTGTACTCCTGATTTCACACATTTGTCTGAGGAAAGTGTGAGATTCTGAGAGCGCAGAGACAGAGGGGTGGTCTCGGGGGTTGAGTTTCTCTTTGACCTTTGAACCCCGGGGTGTAGTTTTACATTTAGGTTAATTTGTGCAGAGATGAAGTTCGTGTCAGTTTGGACCACGCCTGTATCTCTGTCTCACCCAGGTGCGCGGGGACGAGCGAGAGAGCAGCTTTTATCCGCGACACAAACCTGGGAATGCTGGGAATTTTTCTCGGAGACGCTCCCGGTCACAGCGCCCCGTCTCCCACCCTCACCCCCTCCACCCTCCACTCACACAGACTGACAGACGGAGCCCAAAGAGCAGACACCTGGCTCGCATAGGAACTTATAGGAACACACACACGCACATACACACATACATACAACCGCACAGACACACTAAGACACACAGACACACATACAAACATACATCCAAATACAGACACACAAACACGTATACACATACATATACAAATACACGCACATCCACACAGACACATGAATGCAGACAGAGTAACACACAAATACTCACATACTCGTACATACAAATATACACGCACATACGCACATATAAACACACATATACAAATACACGCACATCCACACAGACACATGAATGCAGACAGAGACCGCACAAATACTCACATACTCGTACATATAAATATACACGCACATACACACATAAACACACATATACAAATACATGTACATATATACATACAATAACAGACACACACATACACAGACATACAACCACACAGACACACTAACACAAATACACGCACAATATATACATTCATGCATGCATACATACAACTATACAAACACACCCCATACACACACATACATACAAACATACACGCACATACACATACATGCATATACAAATACTTGCACATATATACGCACAACCACAAAGACACACTAAGACACATGCACGCAGAGACACACAAACACAAATACACGCACAATACAACCACATAAGAGTATCTACATAAGTACATACAACGACATAGACATAATAAATACACAAACATACATGCATATACAGAGACATATACACACACATACTGTAGGTGCACACACAGACACAGAAACACACACATGCACAAATACACACACATACATGCATACATACATACAACTACACAAATCCATCCCAACATCCCAACACATACACGCACATACAAGCATACATACATACAACTACACAAACACATCCCAATACATACATGCACATACAAATGCATGCACAGATATAAACACAACCACAAAGACACACTAAGACACATGCACGCACAGACAAACACACATACACTCACACACAGAGGCACTAACACACACGCACAGACAGACTAACACACATACACTCACATATAAACACATACACACACACACATACTGTATGTACACAAACAGAAACACACACATGCACAAATACACGCACATACATACATTCATGCATACATACATACAACTACACAAACACACCCCAACACATACGCACATACAAACATAAACGCACATACAAATACATGCATATACAAATACATGCACATATATACGCACAACCACAAAGACACACTAAGACACATACACGCACATACAAATACATGCACTAAGACACATGCATGCACAGACTAACACACATACACTCACATACACACATACACGCACACACATAGACACTAACACACACTCACAGACAGACTAACACACATACACTCACATATAAACACATACACACACACACACACACACACAGACACAGAGCCGGAGGAAGTGAAGGGAAAGTCAGGGATCACCAGAAACACTCAGGAGAAACAGGAGAA
>JACN01154514.1:0-12258 GCA_000787155.1 Scartelaos histophorus | reverse complement strand
CGGTGCTGCGGGGGTCAGAGGTCACGGCGCCTTCATCACAAACACTGCGGCAAGAGGAGTGGATTTAAACAAGAGTAAAGAAAGAGCTCAACAACGGGGGAGCTACAATCTGAAGTAACTACAGAAGTACTGGAAATACTTCTGTTAAGGTATAAGTAACACAATAAATGAGTTTTACAGGAGTTTCATATTTTTGTTTTTTAGTGATTTGACCCGAGTCACAAAGAGAAACTCACAAAAGGAAATATTTATATTTTTTTTCTTGATACTAGTCGTAGTAGCAATTGTAGCAGTAGTAATAGTAGCAGTGGTAGTAGCAGTAGTTGTAGTAGCAGCAGCAGAAGCACTAGTAGTAGTAGTAACATTAATAGCCGTAGTGGCAATAGGAGCAGTAATACTAGTACTAGTAATAGTAGTAACAGCAGCAGCAGTAGTACTAGTAGCAATAGTAGTAGTAGTAGGAACAATAATAGTAGCAGTAGTAGCAGTAGTAGTAGTAGTAGTAGGAGTAGTAGTAGTAGTAGTAATAGTTGCAGTAGTTGTAGCAGTAGTATTAATAGTTGCAGTAGTATCAGTAGCTGTAGTAGCAGTAGTAGTAATGGTTGCCGCAGTAGTAGTAGTAGTAGTAGTAGTAGTAGTAGTAGCAGTAGCAGCAGTTGTAGTAATGGTTGCTGCAGTAGTAGTAGTAGTAGTAGTAGTAGTAGTAGTAGCAGTAGTAGCAGTAGTAATAGTTGCAGTAGTAGCAGTAGTTGTAGTAGTAGCAGTAGTAGTAATAGTTGCACTACTAGTTGTAGTAGTAACAGTAGTAGTAGTAGTAGCAGTAGTAGTAATAGTTGCAGTAGTAACAGTAGTAGTAGTAGCAGTAGTAGTAGTAGTAGTAGTTGCAGTAGTAACAGTAGTAGTAGTAGCAGTAGTAGTAGTAGTAATAGTTGCAGTAGTAACAGTAGTAGTAGTAGCAGTAGTAGTAGTAGTAGTAGTTGCAGTAGTAACAGTAGTAGTAGTAGCAGTAGTAGTAATAGCTGCAGTAGTAACAGTAGTAGTAGTAGCAGTAGTAGTAATAGTTGCAGTAGTAACAGTAGTACTATTAGTAGTACATTTCAGAGGATGAGCTCAGTATTTTCAGGTACAGTGATATGTGTACAGTGTATTTCTTCTTAGTGAACTTTTAAAAATAAGTTCCAGGTTATAGACTGCACCGGGCTGCACCGGGCTGCACGAATGTGTCAGACTGAACCATGGGTCTATTTCAGAACCACTTCAGTCAGAAAAGTGCCTCCAGATAGAATGACTCTGACTCAGTTCAAGCAACAGAGAAAAAAAAACATTAAACGTGAACGGAAATGCACCAAACTCCAGAGCCATGCAGCTTCTAGTGCAAAACCAAGAAACATACGGCAAGATATTTATGTTTAAAGTCAGTCTGTGGAACATTCCAGGCAACGCAGAGACGTATCCATGGAGACAAGCAAGTGCCAAAACCCAGAAAAGTAACATAATGAACATTAAATAAAATAACAGCTACAGCAACAGCTCATTACTGTCGATGTAAACGCTCCATTACACTAACAACACGAAGAAAAGTCATTCATGTCAGCACAGATTTCCACTTTTTAAAATGTTTTTCTTTTATTTTCTCAGTTATTTTATTTTTATTTCTTAATATATTTAACTGCAACGCTGCTGCAGAGGTCAAAGGTCACAGATCAGGCCTCACAAACACTCAGAGAGAAAGAGCATTTAAAAAAAGACTAAATAAAAGACTATTCGCAGTACTGGATGAAGTACTCAGGTCTGTTCCTTGAGTAAAAGTACAGATGCAGGTACCTGGTATTATACTGGTCCAGACCCGGGTTAGACCTGGTCTAGTCCTCAAAGACCTGGTTAAATCCTGCTCTAGTCCATATTTAAACCTGCTTTAGCTAATAGTACCTGCTCAGACTTGGTTAGTTCCTGGTATATTCTACATAGACCTAGTTTAGTCCAGATCTAGTCCTTACTTAGACCTGGGTTAGTCCTAGTATAGGCATGTTCAGACCTGGTTTAGTCCTGGTCTAGTCTTGCTAAGACTTGATTTAGTCCTGGTCTATTCCTTTCTTAGAACCGGTTTAGTCTTGGTATATTTGACATAGTTTAGTCCAAGCCCTTTCTTAGACCCGGTTTAATACTGGTATAGTGTTTGTTTAGACCTGGTTTAGTCCTGGTCTGCTCCTTCCTTAGACCTGGTTTAGTCCAAGCCCTTTCTTAGACCTGGTTCAGTCCTGGTCTATCCCTTTCTTAGACCTGGTTTAGTCCTGGTCTATACCTTTCTTAGACCTGGTTTAGTGCTGGTCTACTCTATATAGCCCCGGTCTAGTATGGATCTAGTCCTTTCTTAGACCTGGTTTAGTCCTAGTATACTCTACATAGACCAGGTTAAGAACAGATCTAGTTTTTGCTTAGACCTGGATTAGACTTGGTTTAGTCCTGGTCCAGACCTGTTTAAGAGCCGTTCGTTATTAATTAAAAATTTAGTGATATTGATTAAAAAAAGACGCATATTTTGGTTAACAGCTGGAATACAAATCAGTTTAATATTTTTTCATATGAATTTTATGAATGAATTAAAACAAATCACATGAAAAGTACTTTTTAATTTTCAGTCCAGATAAAAAAAAAGTAGCGGACTAGAAAGTACAAAAACCTACTGAAGTAAAAATAAAAAGTATCCACTGTAAAAAATACTTCAGAGAGTTGAGAAACCTACAGAAGTACAGTATGATTTAGGTGTTTAATTCTTTGCTCTCCACACTGAGTCACCCCCCTTTCAGAGCACCATTACAATACAATTCATTTATTTATTTATTGGCTTATTAGGACAGTGTACAGTTACATTAAGCACAGTGGCAAAGATGTTTGTACCAGATTGTAGCTCAGAGCTAAGTAGTAGAATTTGTAGGTATTTGTACTTTACTAAATATTTAATCATGTAAATATGTATGATAAATTAATATTAAATGCTATTAACGTTATGAGGTTATTATTATTTTTTTTTCCAATTGAACATATATTTTTTTCTTTTTTTTTTACAATGAAAAAAATAAAAAATAAAAACAGATCTTTCTGTATAAGATCAGTCAAGGAGACGTGGAGAAAATTCACATATTATTTACACATAACATGAACTACTGTCCATCTGTCAACAAATATTTCCACTTCCAGCTCTTATGTGTGCGCTTTCGATGTTTTTTCTATATTTACACCAAAACAAAGATTATAACGGTGTCCATCTGAGCGAGGGGGGAGCACTCCAGAGGCCATTTGCTCAAGATGTATGAGAAGAACTGCCAACTACCACAGCTCCACCGCTCCATCGCTTCGAGCGTCAAAAAATCCTCCACAACCCAGCGCCGCAACTGAGGAGGCCGAGGCTTTGAACGGACCCGGATCCGCGCGCACGTGACTGATCTTCTGGGCACCCGCAGGAACCCGGAGAACCTGCACTCGGGCGGGGTGTGGGTGGGGGATGAAACCGGCGGGTGGGAGACGGCGAGAATCTTATAGAAAACGAAAGAAAAGGCCTAGAGATGTTCTGCGGAGGATTTATTTCAGATTTGTTACATGTTTACTCGTCGAGTTGCGAGCAGGAATACTTCAGACCTGATTCAGACCTGGTTCAGACCTGGTCCAGACCTGGTTCAGACCTGGTTCAGACCTGGTTCAGACCTCAAAGACATGTTCAGATGTGATTTAGTTCTTGTTTAGATCCGGTTTAAGTTCTTTCCTGGTTTAGTCCTGGTATTATACTTAATACCTGGTTTAATTCGTACCTAGACTGTATTTAGATCTGGTTCAGACCTGGTTTAGTCCTCAAAGACCTGGTGTATTCCTGGTCTAGTCCTTTCTTAGACCTGGTATACTTGTTCAGATGTGGTTTAGTACTTGTTTATATCCAGTTTAAGTCTTTTCCTGGTTTAGTCCTGGTATTATACGTTAAACCTGGTTTAATCCTGATCTAGACCATACTTAGACCATGTTTACTTCTGCTTCAGACCTGAAAGACCTGGTGTATTCTTGGTCTAGTCCTTTCTTAGACCTGGTATACTTGTTCAGATGTGGTTTAGTACTTGTTTATATCCAGTTTAAGTCTTTTCCTGGTTTAGTCCTGGTATTATACTTAATACCTGGTTTAATTCGTACCTAGACTGTATTTAGATCTGGTTCAGACCCGGTTTAGTCCTCAAAGACCTGGTTTATTCTTGGTCTAGTCCTTTCTTAGACCCGCATACATGTTCAGATGTGATTTCATACTTGTTTAGACCTGGTTTAAATCCTCTCCTGGTTTAGTCCTGATATTATACTTATTAGCTGGTTTAATTCTGACCTAGACCTAGTTTAGTCCTAAAGACCTGGTTTAGTCCTCAAACATCTGGTTTATTTTTGGTCTAGTCCTTTCTTAGATCTGGTATACTTGACCAGACATGATTTAGTACTTGTTTAGACCTGGTTTGAGTCCACTCCTGGTTTGGTCCTGGTATTACACTTTATACTTTGTTTAATCCTGATCAAGACCATACTTAGATCTGGTTCAGACCTGGTTTAGTCGTCAAAGACCTGGTTTTGTCCTCAAAGACCTGGTTTAGTCCTCAAAGACCTGGTGTATTCTTGGTCTAGTCCTTTCTCAGACCTCGTATACTTGTTCAGATGTGGTTTAGTTCTTGTTAAGACACGGTTTAAGTCCTCTCCTGGTTTAGTCCTGGTATTATACTTAATATCTGGTTTAATCCTGATTTAGACCGTACTTAGACCTGGTTTTGTCCTGGTTCAGACCTGGTTTAGTGCTGGTCTAACCCTCATTAGTCCTGATCGAGCCTTTACTTAGACCTTGTTTACTCCTGATATAGAATTTTTTCAGATGTTGTTTAGTCTGAGAGTCCTGATCGGGTCATTGCTTAGCCTTGGTTTAGTCCTGGTTTAGTGCTGGTCTAACCCTCATTAGTCCTGATCGAGCCTTTACTTAGACCTTGTTTACTCCTGATATAGAAATTGTTCAGACCTAATTTAGTACTTGTGTAGACCTGGTTTAGTCCTGATCTCGTCTTTACTTAGACCTTGTTTAGTCCTGATATAGAATTTTTTCAGATGTTGTTTAGTCTGAGTCTAGTCCTTGTTTAGACCTGGTTTAGGTCTGGTTTAGTCCTGATTTGATCCTTTCTTAGACCTGGTTTAGTCCTGATTTAACCCTTGTTTAGTCTTGATCGAGTCTTTACTTAGACCTTGTTTATTCCTGATATCCAAATTGTTCAGACCTAGTTTAATCTTACTTGAGTCCTAGTCTCATCCTTGTTCAGACCTGGTTTAGACCTGGTTCAGTACTGGTTTAACCCTTGTTTAGTCCTGATCAAGTCTTTACTTAGACCTTGTTTACTCCTGATAAATAAATTGCTAAAACCTAGTTTAGTCTTAGTCAAATCCTTGTTTAGACCAGGCTTAGACTTTGTTTAGACCTGGTTTAGATCTGGTTTAGACCTGGTTCAGTACTGGTTTAACCCTTGTTTAGTCCTGATCAAGTCTTTACGCAGACCTTGTTTACTCCTGATATACAAATTGTTAAGATCTAGTTTAGTCTTGGTCTAGTCCTTGTTTAGACCAGGCTTAGACCTTGTTTAGACCTGGTTTAGACCTGGTTTAGACCTGGTTTAGACCTGGTTCAGTACTGGTTTAACCCTTGTTTAGTCCTGATCAAGTCTTTACGCAGACCTTGTTTACTCCTGATATCCAAATTGTTAAGATCTAGTTTAGTCTTGGTCTAGTCCTTGTTTAGACCAGGCTTAGACCTTGTTTAGACTTGGTTTAGTCCTGGCCCAGACCTGGTCCAGACCTGTTTGAGAGCCGTGTGGTTTTAAATCTCCAGAGATTATCCCATTGAGAGCGGCTGTTCCAGAGGCGAGCAGGTTATCCATCTTAGTCCTGTAATGAATCCTGCATTGATCTCCTCACAGCGTTCAGAGCACTTTGGATTGTTTTAGTTTAAGCTCCTTCTCCCTCCACACAAACCCTTTCACCGGTGGATTACGCAGACCCACAGCTGCAGATTAACACTACTGTTTTACATACGTTCCTCTGATGCAAGGCGCCGATAGTTCCCACGTCATTTGAATGCACCGTTTTATAATTATGTAAAAGATGTAAGATCGCTTAAAGGAAGAAGCCGTATGGAGGAGAAACACTGTGTGACGCTTCAGATCTGGTTCTTTCACGAGCGTGGACTTGAACACCCGATTTATGATGGTTTATCTCGAATCCTTGCTTGGAAAATATCTAAAAACAAACAAAACATAACCTATAATGGAGATAATGGAAGTTTAATTCCAGGTGGAGCAGTAATGTGGTTTTCTACTATAGTATAAACATTTGGTCCTGATTTAAACTCTATTCCAAACCAGATTAAATGCAAAAACATGTAAAGAACTTCAGCTCCTGTCAGTATAAGCTCTACAGAAATACAGTTTTTAATGTTAGAGATCTTTTTTTTTTTGTTTATTTATCCGCAGATTTGTCCCATAATTCGTTCATAATTTTGTTTCATTCGCATTCTGGTCTTAGTTAAAACCTGTTTCTTCTATTTGGCCATTATTTTAAGTGTATAGCAAAATAAAACCAAGGTATTTCTGAACGCTAATGGACTATTCACGCTAAAAACGCTATAAAACCGGAAGACATTTGGAAACGTGCGGACTTCCTTTGGGCTCTGTTGGCAATGGGAACTCTGACGAAAAAAGAGAAAATGGCAGTTTTCTTCATCTAGATGTCACTGTATTTTTTATTTTTCCCCTTTTCATAAATTGACTATTAGTTTGTACTAGGGCTGCACGATATATCGAAAAAATATCGTCATCGTGATAATAGCACGCGCGATCCACGTGATAATAGCACGTGCGATATCCACATCGCAAAGATGCGCGATATTTTTTAATTGTTTTATGTGTAAATCGTGAGTTTATTGCGTTCTGGAGTTCACAATTCCGACGCGCCCTTAAACGTAATGTTTTGCTAGCTAGAGCGAGCGCGTGGACTCGCAGTGCATGACGGGAAAACACTACAGTCACCATGGCGGGTAATGAAGAAGTCAGTGAAGACGACAACAGCCAACAACTTGTGCCTAAAAAGCACAGCAGCTCCGGAATTTGGGACTTTGGCTTCAGACGGGACGACGTGTCACAGACGCAAGTGCTGTGCAAGTCGTGCCGGAAAGTTATCGCAACGTCGAGAGGAAACACAACGAACTTACACAGCCACCTCGAACGCAACCACAGGGAGCTATACAGTGATTTTATTCAGTCAAAAACTTCAGCAACCAATGTTACGCAGGTACAGTCGCAAAAACGAAAAGCACAGACGAGCTTAAATGAAAGTTTCGCGTGCGGCACTCCTTATGAAAAACGTCATAGAGGCAAACATGTGAATGTACGAAGCATTTTTTTTTAGGTTAAAAGAAAATACTGCAATAAGATCGTTATCGCAATGCTTGACACCCGTATCACATATCGCATTCATTTTCAATATCGTGCAGCCCTAGTTTGTACATTATAATTTGTCGAATTTAATAAAAATAGAATCACGTCCCCCATGGAAAAACTTTGGCAGGTTGTGAAAATCCACGGAAGTCGCCTGAAGTCGTCATCCCCATGTTTCCAAATTCTTCTGGTGAGTGTGAATAAGGCCCGTTTTACATTACCTTTTTTTTTTTCCCCCATCTTTTTATTAATTTTGTGAAGTTTTAAGACACCATACAGTGATGAATACTGGTAACCTGTACTACCGGTCCGTTGGCCTCTGATTGACCCCCCCGGTCCTCAATTTGCACCTTAGGCTGATTTGCAGTTGAAAAGATTTTTTACATTAATAAATATTTAGTTAAGTACAAATACCTAAAAATTCTACTTGTGCTGCCATGGCGCTCTGAAGGGGGAGTGACTTAGTGTGGAGAGCAAGGAAAGATTAAACGGCCAAATCATAGAAGTATTTTTACACTTCTCTGAAGTATTTTTACACTTTTTATTTTTTACTTCAGTAGTTTTTTGTACTGTCTACTGCACTACTTTTTAATCTAGACTTGAAGTAAAAAGTACTTTTCAGGTGATTTGTTTTTAATTCAAGTTAAAAATAAAAAATTATGACAAATATGAATTGTATTTCAGCTGTTAACCAAAATATGTTGGTCCCCATAGTAAGGACGATTTTTTGTGTTTGTGTTTTTTTTTTTTGTTTTGTGTGTGTGTTTTTCCTGTTTTCATTGCCAAATAAGCATCCATAAATAAATACATAAATATAATAAATAAATAAACTACATCTTTGGCTAAATTGTTACATGGCGGAGCTTTGATTTTCAAAGAAGCAAGAAGGTTTCTGGTTTAATTCCTGCCTTAGTAAATAACTCCATGTGCTGCCCTTGTATTTTCCAGCTCCATGTGGCTCTGTGGGTTCAGTTTAAACTGTAACCAAGCCCAATCAGAGTGTTTCTTTCTGTTTTCAATGCCAAAATACCAATAAATCAATAAAACAAATTAAAAATAACACTTTGCTTTTGCGTCACATCTTCGGTTCAAAAGTTACATAGCGGAGCGCGTAAAATCCCTCGGTCGTCCAGGTAGAAATTCAATTTGTCAACTGGAAAAAACGTTTATGACCCACCACTGAGTGCAGGTGAAAAGGGAAAACTCAAGTATTCACACATTTCTGTTTCTTCAAGCAACATAAAGTTTAGTGTTTAAAATTCAATTAAACTGCTTATAATGGGGATTTACTCGAGTTTTCCCTTTTCACCTCCACTCAGTGGCGGGTCATTTTGACCCGACGACAACAAACCCCTAATCTCCATTTCATACATGGCAGAGCTTAAATTTTCAAGGAAGTGAGAGGGTTTCTGGTTCAATTCCTGCATTGGTAAATGACTATGAACTGTGCATGTATGTAGTGAATCGTATAGTAAGAACGTGTTTTTTTCTGTTTTCAATGCCATAAAAATATCCAAAAATAAATTAATTAATAAACTATAACAACATGCTTTTGCTTCACTAAATCTTTGGCTAACACGTTACAAGTTGGAGCTTTAATTTTCAAAAATGCAAGATCAGTGGCTCAGTTTCCGGGTTAATGAAAGTTCACAAGTTGGTAAACGCACACACGTGTCCATGTATTGCCAGTGTGTTTCTCAGCTCCATGTTTCTCGGCGGGTTTGGTTTGAACCGTAGCCAAGAGCGTAGCAGTTGTGCAGCTCCGTCACTCGCTCTGAAGGATTACAACTTCGGACATAATGTATGGCCAAGCTGCTCCTCCGTTCTGCGAGACGAGTGAGGATTGGCCGAAGTCTCCAAAGATTTCCCCACGACTTAAGCCAGATCCAACGTCCAAACTGCACTTCTTCTTTACCAAACACAACCGCGTGGACATTTGAAAACATTTAAGACTCGTTGTAAGACTTGAAAGTCTCGTTTAGATTGAATTGCAGAGGAATTTGTTGGAGAATTACACTGTTAAATAACATAATATTTAGTGACATTAATTGAGTTGATCTGTGTGGACGTTAGCCTTGTCTAAGCTATCTCAACGCCTAATATTAATGCTAAAGCTAACATACAGCTTTTGTAATTATTTGTCTGTAGGATCGCAACAAGCTTTGCTCTGAGCAGTGTTTATGTTGATTAAAATGCAAATTAGAGCGTTCCGCAAAGAGACAGAAGTTTAACAAAAAAGCTATAGGAATGTTCTATAAAAATTTAATTGCTTAATTGCTAATGATTTTTCGGAATTAAATTTATTCGGAATTTAAATTTATTCTGTGATCATGTAAATGTTCTGCTTAAAAAATAATCCCAGTCGTTCATGTTCGTTGGGTCATCCTAAAATAATTTAAATCCGATCTGTTTAATTTGGAATAATTTAATTCAGAATGAAAAACATCATGTAATTGTGGCCAATGACTGATAAGGATTTTCAACAGACAAATTTTACTTTTTATTGAACTTTTTCAAATATTTCCAGTGTCAGGAGCATAAATCTGTGTTTGACATTTATATGAAGCATTTTTATGGACATGAATTGGCTCAGACCTTAAAAAATGTCATGTGGTGCGACCGAGAATAACCTTAAAATAGTTTTATTTTCTAAAACATGGTTGGGATGTTCATCTAAGTTGTGAGTCACATGAACATGAGATTGAGTTTTGAAAAAAATGGAAACGGACAATATTAGTTTGAATATTATGGGGGAAATATATTCAAGAAAGAGATGAAATTTTGTGGGACTAAAAACACTTGAGAAAATCTGAGAAAAAAGAAAGAAAATAAATTAGATTTAGAGTCATTTTAAAGAAGTTTAAAAATCCTGAGTTAAGGGCGGACGGTCGCACCACATGAACATTTGACACTTTAAGGACAAAAAACATGCAGAAGAACTCAGGACTTGTGAAAAAATTATTTGGTTCCATCAGAGGTTCTACAGGGATGTGGGGATTATTATCACATTTGAACCTTTTAACTGAAGAAATTGCAATAGACTCGTCCATTGGCCACTGTTTTTTTTTTTTTCTTGTCCCAACTCATTTTAAACTTTGAGCTGAACCAATGAAATACACACAACTATTTACGCATTTATGTTCTCTCAACTAAATTACGCATAAAATAAACCAACATCTTATTTAAAAATGGAACCTTGCCTCCGTTAGTCAGAACAAATGAATTTTTATCGACTTTCTTGACCACCACCAATCTCGTCTTGCCACAAAAAAAAGATTTTGACACCAAACGAGAACAGATGACTCAGAACTCATAATGTCCCGGGGTTTGGACAAATGAAAAATCATAGTTAGAAAAAGGCAGCAAAGTAATTACAATGGAAGTGGCTGCCTCTTGGACAAATATTACAGCTTATAATTCTGTTTAATATTGAAGTTTTGCATTGGAAATCTTATAAAACTGGTTCTAATTTGCGAAATTTTGGACAAAAAAATTACAAAAAGTCCTATAGAAGTTTAAATGTTGTGTGAAAAAAAGAATAAACCAAGTAATGCAAAAATGAGCAAATAAATACAATATAGTGAAATGAACTTAAACTTTAATTTTTGCATTTCCTTTCCTCACCAAATCACCACCAAATGGAATATAATATAAAACTTATATCTGTAATTCACTTGATTCAAAGACGCAAAGCCCATTTTTTCTCAGGGTTAGAAGCTCAGATCTATGGAAAGGCGACCTCACTCCAAGAACACATATTTTTAGGGGATTTTGGAGGAATAAAAAGACCTGAAATAAAATAAATCCTACATATACAGAATATTTAAAACAAACCTACTCTGCAGAATTGACTTTCCACAGGTTTTTCACCATGTTCTAGTTGTTTCTCCTTCTAATTTACCCTTTTCGAGTTGTTTTTGGAGCGTTTCGTGCACACTTGAGCTTGAATCTTCTTTAATTACTTATTTTTGAGGCACCATATCGCCAACCAACAACTGTTTTCATCACCAAGTTTTATTTTCGGTGATACGCGTAGGATTCTGTATTGTGGTCATTTTGGTACAAGTGAAAAAAAATAAAATAAAATAAAAAAAAATATCTGCTGCTTGTTAGAGGGTTCTGCAACAGTCCACAGAAGTTTCCAGAAGTTTTGGGGAAACGACAGCTCCCTTTGGTTTTCTAATGCGGAAATCAGCAGACTTCTTTTTATTAAATTGTTTTGGATGAATATTGCGATTTAAAATGTTCAAATTATAACACAATGATCCATGGGTGACCACACCAGACCAGGTTACAGGTCAGATCTGTGGAGAGGAGGTTTTTGCCAAGAATATTGCGATTTAAAATGTTCAAATTATAACACAATGATCCATGGGTGACCACACCAGACCAGGTTACAGGTCAGGTCTGTGGAGAGGAGGTTTTTGCCAATACTTTTGAGCTGTAAAACCACCTGTAATTGAACAAATATAATGTAGATCTGTTAAATATCATGTTCTCCAAGAAGGATTAGCTGGAATTGTGTTTTATGTTGCTTTGTTTTGCAAAATTATTGTATTTTGTATTTTATTTGACCAATATACCCCCTAAAAATTATGACCAGGTGTTTGATTTCAAACCTAAAGTAAGTTAAAACAAGTTCAAGTAAGTGAAAATAATGAAATTCAAATGTATAATATTTAACAGCTAAATGAACATAACCGAAAAATTACAGGAATTATAAATAATGAAATTTAAATCAATATTAAAAGTGATAAATGAAAAT
>KN503234.1:9829-20965 GCA_000787155.1 Scartelaos histophorus | reverse complement strand
TTTTTTTTAGTAAATTCAAGTGGCTTTGGGAACCACCCACCGACAGACTTTGATGATGGATTTTTACGCAGAAAACAACGTAGAAACAGAACCACATTTACTCTGCAACAGGTAAGTTACGAAAGAAGCAAAAGAAAAAATATATATAAAACAAATTAAAACTCAGAACAATAAGTTTATAGAGATTCTCTGAAGGCCTTAAATCTAGTTAAAAGTGAAATAGCAGCAGGCCTATACTCAGACATTTTCGATGGACAAAATGGTCCAACGACCTTTTTACTTTAGAGATCCGAGTCAGAAACATATTTCGAATGTTTTTCAAAAGGGGCGAATGTTTTATTTACTTTAGGTCAGTAAGTAAACGAGCCCAGAACAGCGGTGGTCTGCACACTGCTCTGCAGAAACACTGAGCTAATGTGCAGAACATGAACCATTTGCAGTTCCGTTTTTGAGGAATGTTTTGTTGCACTTGCAGCTCGAGGCTCTGGAGGCCGTGTTCGCGCAGACACATTACCCGGACGTGTTCACGCGAGAAGAGCTGGCCATGAAGATCAACCTGACCGAGGCCAGAGTGCAGGTAACACAGGGACGGAGCGCAGGGGCGCGGGGCCCCAGACACGTGTATCCACGTGTGAGACAGAGGGTAAATTAAGCCACTCTGTCATTCTGGCGATACACTTTAATAACATCAACATAATGGTGAATATTAGATTAGCTTGATTAATCGGTCATTCATAATTAAGCAGCGATAATGTTCCTTGCTAATTTGTCCTCGTCTTAAAGGTGGGAATACATCATGTCCTCAAAACAGGAGAAATGAGACAAATGTGGAGTTCTTAAACGCACTCAGCCTAGTGCACAGCCCACATATACTGTACCTTAAATTTGTCAATTTATATTCTGCTGTTGCCCTGCACAAGCGCGCGTTTATAAACTTGGCCAGATGTAATTAAGTTATGTGTCCTGTATGTAATTTCCTGCATTCCAGATTTGCTTTTGGGTTTTGTTGTGCGAGCAGATCTAATTGTGAGAAATATAATAGTTTGCCTTTTGTTCCCCAGGGTCATCTTACTATTGCTTAAACCCAATGGCGGTCTTGATAATGGAATCCAGCGCTGTAAATTAGGGATTGTAAACAAATTATTCCCCTCGTAATCCGATTACCACATTCCTATTATTAAATCTGAACATGAATCCACAGCAGTATGCAGGGATATTAAACTTACATTATTATTAGAAAATAAATTTCCTTTCTGTTGTAGTGTTGTGCCCCCCTTTTTGTAAAGTGTCAATGGGCCTCCCCCGCATTAAGAGCACAGCAAATTGAGATTAATGGAGCAATTATAGCCCATTCAGAGCAGCGTGTGTATGGGGGGGCGCGACTTCTCGCTGGAAGGTGCAAGGGTGAGATAAGTCCATAGCTGGTATTGTTGTCCTGCCACCAAAATGTTGTCTTTTCTTTATGCTGAATGAATGCACATGGTTTTGTTTTGCTGTTGACATCATTTGTACCTCTGCCACAATAGCGCAGCGCAGAGCGGCACAATTCTACTCTCCATTCACACACATCATGATTAATGCCCACAAGAAGCTGGTCCTAATCGAATCTGATGTTGTCAAACAATCACTAAATAGGGAAATAAACGACTTCATCATAGCGGCGCTGCACAACTGTCACTGGGAAGTCATTAAAATATGATAATGAAAAATTGCTCAATTAAATGTAGTTATAGGCAGTGACCTTCATTTGATTAAGATACCACAACTTGGCTTTACATTCTCCTCTCAGAGCCTAGTTAGCTTTCTAGATAATACGGGGAAATTGTTCTGTCACAATCTAAGCTCACAGGTTTGACATCACTAACAAGACGTAATTAATACAATCTGATCATTTTGTTTTCTCTTTAGGTTTGGTTTCAAAACCGCAGAGCTAAGTGGAGGAAGACAGAGCGAGGGGGAGCAGACCCTGAAGGAGGTAAAGAGCCTCTGAGCGAGGGCTCTCCTCCGTCCCGCAGTATCAACTCCCAGTCCCCCGTGGACCAGGCCCGGAAGCAGAAGGAGCCGCTGGAGATGCAACAGAGGTGAGCAAACACCAGTAGGAGCTCCACTCTGTGACTTTGTGTGTTTCATTTCAAAGCGCAAACAGGTTCAATGGAGGAATTTGGAAGTTGTTTAAAATGTGGCACAATACAAGGTCCTTAAGTCACAAAAAATGTCTGAAATATTTTTTTAGAAGTGTGACTTGCCAACAAGTGTGGCTGTGGCGTTATTCTACAAACTTGACGACGGATTATTATTTATCAAACTTAGAACAGTGGTTCTCAAGCGTACACAAGCGTTCACACTGTGCGCCAGTTCTTCTGCAGTTTAAATATTTGCTGAATTTAGGGTCAATTCGATGTACAGTTTTGTCCTCTTTTGGGTTAGTCCATGTTGATAAATAGTACAGCGATTGTGTAGTTCAATGTTAGACCTGGTTTAGTCCTAGTTTAGACCTACAAGAGTCCTTTTGTGATCTGGTTTAAATTTGGTGGCTCAAAAGGCAAAATATTTTTTTTGGCGATACTTGGTGTGCAAAGTTTAAGAACCACTCCTTTAGAATATTGAAAAGACACAAACCATTAGACAAGACATGTGATATGTTTTGTTTTTGTGCGTTTTGTTTTTAAATGTGATTTGTATTTTATTGTTATTTGTTTCTGATGCAGTATAAACAGGACCGTGGGTCCCGGTCCGTTCTTTCCGTCATGTATACCGGGAACTCTTCTCAATTCTGCCACATATGCCCAGGCTCTGTCTCAGGTCGCCACACTAAAAGGTAATTCTGCTCTGTTTAAATGTATTTATGTTTATAAAAGTTAAAAGTTCAGATCTAGAATACGTTCTGGTGTTTGTTTAAGTTCTAACCCAAGTTTGTGTTAAATGTTTGCTTACAGGAAACGGTCTGTGCTCCTGCTGTGTTCCAGACCCGATGGGCTTGTCTTTTCTGCCGCCCTACGGTTGCCAGGGTAACCGGACGGCCAGCGTAGCCGCCCTGAGGATGAAGGCTCGGGAGCACTCTGAGGCCGTGCTGCAGTCCGCTAACCTGCTGGGGTCCGGCGTGGGCCACGGGGCCGGGGTCCTGTCCGGAGCAGGTGTAGGGGCACCCTCTCTGCCCCGGCCCGCTGTGGGACCCCCCATAGAGGTGCCCAGCAGTGTGGGGAGGGGTCCGGACAGCTCCAGTGCCAGTCCTGTGTCAAAGGTGCAGGTTTTGGGCAGCCATGCAGACAAACACGGCCACTGCTCCAAAGACGCTCTGGAAAAGAAGTGAAGAACTCAAACTGTGATGATTTGTTTCTGAAAATCAAAGCACAATTGAAGGACTTGAGGAAATCACTGGAAAAAGACTTTTGAACTGGACGTACTGTATTTATGGACTCAAATGTTTATTTAATAATTCATTTAAATTCTTTGTGAGAAATATCTGGGGCTATGTCCCAAAAAAGCACAAGTGTATTTTGGATCTGCAGTCTTTGATGCACTCTTATTCAGCCGTTTGAAGGACTGATTAAGATGCATCCATCTGATAATGTGAATCACTGTTTGTTTTCACTGAAGACAGCAGTTCGTTGTGAATATTATTGCATGTAACTGTATAAAGCTAAATGCAGGACACTGATTATTTATTGACTATATGTGCAGTAACATTGTGCTTATGGCATCAGCTCGAGTCTGTTATGGAGTGCACTTTACTGGGTCTGGTGTGCAGTAGTTGTGTTGTGACAGATTGGTGTATATTTCTCCTCTGTTAGCATAGTGCCGGCAGACAGGGACACACCAGTCCTGTTGTGACACGTTCTTTAAAACAATTAAAGATGTAGCCGCTCATGTTCCTCTCCTGTTGCCTCTCGCTTCAGCCATCTGTTCTGATACATTATTTATCAGCTTCCTCTAAACGCAGAGACTGGGCCAGTTGTGTGAGTTTTACTCTATTTATTTCCCTTAAAAACACGGATGCCTCTTTTAAACTGTAATGCTATAAATGTTAATTCAAATACATTTAAATTTAAATACATTCATTGATGAAGACTGAATTTAAGTAAGCTTTTTTAAAAATTCAATTCACAGTCTCCAGCTGGTCAGATCGTTAGCTGCTCGACTCGCGGCTCAAAGGCTAGGGCTAGTATTTGGGCTTGATTCAATTTGCGTCCTTGAGGATTTTCAGGAAATTACTTTTGATAGTCAATAATGCAATTAAGTAAACTACACACACATTATCATAAATAATTGATAGGAAATTATGTATTACCATGAAGTAGTGGATCAATAATTGATGAGGAAACACCCTAGTGACACAGAGGAGGGTAATGTCATGTAAAGTCGTCCAAGATTCAACATCCTCCTCTACACAAAAAGCTCATCTTTGAAATATCCTTAAACATAAACAAAAATGGGGGAAAAAAAAGAAAAAAAATCATATACAGTACATATTTAAACATTTTGTCAGTAAAAAGTTTGAAAATGCCCCCTCAAGAAATCATTTATAATCTTACTTCAATGAATTATTTAGTCCCATTATAATCCAGGTGTCCTATTGTATGAATGTGTTTCCCAAAATAACAAATACATCATCTGCTATAATATCATAATCTGTGTTTCAGTGCATGAAAGAGGCCTGGAGTAAAGATGTTAAGCCTTATGACATGGCAGCTAATGATAACGTAATATCCCTATACAAATTGTCTCCTGTTCCAAAAATGTACTATTATGGACAAGCAAACGCTGCCAAGTCGCACAAAAGACGCAGAAAACACATTCAATCTCCTCAAAATTGAATACAGTAGTCGTGGAATTTAATCATTAGCCAAAACAAAAGAAGCTGAAGTTATAATGACTCCGATCATCATTAAGTTCTGCATGCTGCCCATAATTCACGGCTTTAATATTTCATAAACAAGTCAAGTTGGTGTTGACATTCAGCTGTGCATGTGGCATCATTGATAATTTTCTGTCACCTAAAAAAAGTCCTGAGGCAGTTTTGTGGAGCATTGTTATATCAAATTAGCTGGAGAGCAGCCAGAAAAGCAGACAAACATGGTGAATACCGGGGACAGCAGTTGAACTCTGTTCTTACAGTGCAGTTAATGGGCTTCTTTTGTTGCAGTAATGAAATATTTTTGCAGCGATGTGGGGAAATATGTCCTGAAACAGGGGCCGGAGCACATTCACCCATTCAGAGGCAGCACAAACAAAGATACACAGCCGTGGTGTGACAGAGGCGGGCCCCAGGCTTCTTTACTTTACACACTTTATGGACAGGCTTTAGCCAAACCACAGCATTCAGACTCAAAGACACAATATCATCACTGCATTTACACAGGCAAAGAGCTGATCAATAACACAGTCATTTAAAATCATTCAGTAACATTTATGAATGGGAAATAAGTACAAAACTACAAAATATATTTTATGCAACCACATTTTCTTGTGTTCTCCACTTACAACACAAATAAGAAAAAAAATGCAACCCATCTATTTGAAACACAAACCAAGCAATGTTTCCCAAATTAAATATCACAACTAATGGCGTGTATTATGTTTGTCCACAAGGGGGGGCTAGGTGAGCCAGAAAGTCCACTCACCACGAGGAGCCCCTGCATGAACACTGCTCTATCCATTCACAGTGACTGTTACAATTATGTAGTCTAACATAATTATGTTTCCATCAGTTATTAGTATTAAAAAACTATAAAGGATTAGTATAGTGTGGGGACAAAAATATCCATCAATGATGTTAAACATAGATCTACTTTGGTACAGGAGTAAAACATGAGCGAGAGGTGATTCAAGAAATGTGATTCCACAGACACTGTGAGCTTTTTTCCATCTGTGTGTGGATAGTGAAGAGCCGTGTGTCTCCATTAGCTGCATGTGTGTGTGTCCATCATTCAGCCAGACCAGCCCTGCACCCGCCAGCACCCGCCAGCACCCTATCTGCTCCAGCAATCTCTTATTATAGCAACAGTGGCCCGGGACAGGGGAGGGACCACAGGAGGGGCGAGGGGAGGAGGTCAACACCCACTCTGCTTTTTGGCCTTTTCTGCTGTGTTTAGGATATTGCAAAAGTCTGTGAGTAAACTAATTAAAACATGCATAAATAAATCATGTAAGAATAGTTTTGTGTTAACATTTACATTTACATTTACATACTTGGATGTCCAACTACAGTTTTAATGGACTAAATAAAGCCTAAATCTTGACTAAACCAGAATGGTCCAGACCAAAAAATTATATGGAAAATCACATATTTCTGCACATAAAAAAAAAAAAAAAAAAAAAAAAAAAAAAAAAAAGATAACACGTTAAACCGTATATAGACAAAGGACAAACTAAGAACATTATATAATCAGATTTTAAAATAAATAGTTAAGACACAATTTGAGAGATTTTGCTTACCGCTGACCACTTGTTATTGTACATATACAGTACTTGTCAAGTCTGTGCTGTGGGCAGGACCTTAGTTGGGGGCAACTGAATAATTTATGAACCCTGTAGCCCCAAAAGCAAACCCCAACACCCTATCCCCACCACACAAACATCTCAAAGTATTTTTTTTCTCAAAATCTTATCTCTGTCTTTGAACTATAATATTGCTGACAGTTAGTCTCCCATAGGTAGCTGTCAACTTGGTTAACTCGGTTTGTATTTAAAAATAGTGTGTTGTAAGGCTGTTTGTTTCATCTGTTGGACACCTGACACCCAGGATCTCACAGAGGCACACATGCTGGTCGCACACTCACTCTGGCCTACATGGGAGACCGCTCGCTCTGAGACGACTCCTCTATTTCTGTCCCTGATCCCTGGTCCCAAGTCTCTGCATCGGTCAAATGCTCAACCAGTGGATCCAGGACTATATTGAGATTTTTCCATCATTGTCCTGACTGATCAAGACTCAAAGAGAGGCTACACTGAAGACGGACTGTACTGGAGTTTGGATTATATGGATTTGACTGTGGGAATGTAAGTTACAACTGGTGCAGTACTGGATATGCTCTTTGTAGAATAGATGCAAATCTATTATGTTTGGTTTAGTAATTGAAAAGAACTGTTTTCAAAGTTGAACATATGAGTAAACTTTATTCTAGTTACTTGTAGTGTGAGGTATTAAATTAGATTCCTTTATGATTTTGGCTGGTATGATTTTAGCTGGTTTCTCAGGTTTTGGTGACAAATGCAGTGAACCAGGGCCTATTTGGTGTCATGTTTTAGCATCTTGTTACTGGACAAAAATAAACTTGTCACATGCAGGATTGAAGTTTAACAGTTTCTTCTGTTTAACAGTCCAGATGTTAGCTTGCTGTAAAGAGATGTTTTTCTCCTAATAGTGTACAAACAATTAATGCAGATTAAACTATTTTTCATTACATTGTAAAGTAACATTTATTTTACCTATAATCTGAGACTATGATCAAATCGACATAAAGGTTCAAGTTTGACTGTCAAACCTTTTTTATAAATGAGATGAATGGCCTCCAGGTCAGAAGGTATTAATAAATCACTGGATATTCTGGACTGAAGTGACAGCAGCTGCAATGTAACCAGGACATAACTGTGACATTACCATATCACCTTAAAATGTAACATTTTAATTTGGATGAAACCAAAATATTTCAGTTCCTCATTTTAAGAGTTGTTTTTTGACATACTGCACAAATGTTTTCTGTATCAAAGTTTAGCTCAGCAAACCACAAACACATAAATCCACATGCAAATGGATTCATCAGGTTTTTACTGTAGAGCTGTTGCAGAGGACATGTGTGTTTGTGAGTGGCGATCTAAGACTGCACTGGTGCATCCTCTGCACTCAAAATAACTCACGTGAGGCTGTCTTCACTGAGCCTAGCAACAGTTTGGTTTTATCCACAACACGATCGTGAAGGTCACAATGATTGAGAGTAGGGATTACAGGCTGTTCTCAAAACTGCATCAGGTACATTCAGGCTTTAAACAGAAAGAAGAGATCTCAAAAGGAGGTCCACTCCACATAAGGATCATGTTTATGAAGTTATGTTGTTCTAAGGGCTATTGCAGTACAATTTGCATGTGTCAGAAGGCTTCTACAACATCTAAATACGTCACAATAATTTCTCTTCTTTCTAGAACCCAAAAGCACTCCTGCAGTGAGGACTGAGGAGAAGGTCACAATGCCAGGAGCTTGATCCCACCACAGAGCCCCCTCAGACACACCTGGGTCTGAATGACCACGTCTGAGGCCAAAACTCTGTGCTCCAGAGAAGCTGCGTCATGGCGACAGTGGAGAAGCGCCGCTCCAGTCGGAAAAGTGGCCATCGCAAACACAACGATGGCGGCTACAGTGACACAGAGACAGACCGTGAGGTGAGCAGTCTGACAGACAGGGCCTTCAGAAGCCTGTGCATCGGAGATGAGGCTGTGTACAACGACTCCGACCTGTGTGCGTCGCCCTGCTCACAGAAGAACTCAGATCGACAGGAGCTGAAGAGGACTGCACATGACAGCTTTAGCCTTCGAGTGCAGCAGTATGGACAGGACTGGATGTACAGAGGAACGTATGGAGCAGAGATTCACAAGGGTCAGCAGTGGGGGGTCTATGGGGAGACGGGGGCACCGGAGCCCCCTCAGCAGGTGTACCCCCCGCAAGAACTGTCTCTGTTTAGCAATGGAATGACAGAGCCGAGCTCGCAGGAGCGCCGCAGCCACTCACGAGTCTCCTCTTTGATCAGGGCCTTTAATTCAGAGGGACAAGGGGACGAAACTGTGTATAATGATGAGACAAGCTGGGATAAGTCTGCACTGATGAGTATTGAGAGGGAGCTGTCTGAGTTCTCATCTTATCCTCAAAACATGAACACAGGATATCTCCCCTCCGGTGGAATATTCTCCTCCCAAAACACAAACTATTACTCCTCACAGATGGCAGCGATTTCCCAAATGAACTCTGCCTCCTCTTTTATGAGATCTTCCCACAGCCTATCCACACAGGTCAACTCTAACTTCTTCATTCACAGTGAGTTTAGTCCTTTCAGAGTTTGGAGGGACCAAAGCAGGTTTCCCTTCCATGGGGGTCAGGTCTCCGGCTTTATGCCCCATTCGGAGTTTCAGAAATGGTACGAGACGCCTATGTACAAAGAACTCTCATTACAACCACAACAGCATCCCTCTATGTTTTCTCAAGGGTATCACAGGAACACATTTGCCCCTGCTATTCCCATGAATCCTCAACGCTCAACCTCTGCATCTACAATGATGCCCAGAGCTTCAGCAGTGGAGAAACGCTGTGAGTCGGAGCTCACAGGACAGTACAGGAAGCGTAGTCAGAGCATGGGCCCTAACAGGCTACCACCACAGAGGCCCTCCACTGCCTCCCCCTCCAGTGAGATGTCCAGGCGAGTGCGGGACACAATCAGCTCTGTGAAATCCCTCCAGCAAAAAATAAAGATGATGGCAGAACAGAATATAGAGACTCAAAACCAAGATGGCTTTTATAACAATGACTACTTAAACACATATGATCCAATGGTGCCTAATACTATGAGTTCTAATCCATACACAGCCCCATATCAAATACAAAAGTCACAAGTCTATGCACATCCCGAACCACAACAGTTATTGCAGCAGCGTTCAGTTTCACCACAACCAGTAGAGCATGCACCTGTCAGGGCAGAAAGCAGAGGGGCAACTCCAGACATCAAAATGTCCAGCTACAAATCAAAAGCTGCGAGCCTCCTTTACAATCTAAAAGACAACAGGAAGAGAGTCAAGACAACCTACAGTCCTAATGTATTTAAAGGTCAAGATCCACAGGAGAAATACAAGCAGGAACCAAAAGATTTTATTATAGATGTCCCAGAATTTTCTGCTAATGAACCTTTGAATTCACAAGACGATAGAGGTAACAGGTTAAATGTTCCACAGTATGGATACAAGGCACATAGTCCAGGAATGCACACACAGAACTCTCAGCCTGTTTTTGAAAATCCCATGGACATGAGTAAGTTAAATGTTCCGCAATATGGATACCAGACTTACAATTCAGGAATATCACAGAATTCCCAGTACCCGCAGAATTCCCAGCCAGACTTTGTAAATCCTGTAGAAAACAGTACCAACAAGTTAAATGTTCCACAATATGGATACCAGGGCCACAGCCCAGGAATGCTGCAGAATTCCCAACACATGCAAAACTCCCAATACAAATTTGTAAATCCTATGGAAGACAGAGGAAACAGATTAGATGTGGGTCAATATGGATACCAGCCTTATAGTCCAGGGATGCAGCAGAATATCCAATTCTCACAATTTCCTCAAAACACACAGAATTCCCAACAGCTCTATTCGGGACAAAACAGTGAATACTACAGAGTGCAGAGGCAAGGTGAAGGGGCACCTCTTCCCGGGTTCACTGGATACACACCACATGACTATTACGCAAACATTCAGCTGGCTAATGGACAACATCCTTATGAAAATATATCATCTTTTGCTCCATATAAGCAAAGCATGAGTGATAAAGGAGGAGGAAATTATGTAAACAACCTCGAGCAGAGCACAGAAGTGCAGAGGTTTGGTGCAGTTGTCCAGAGCAGAGACTATGTAACTACAGATAATAGCACGCAGCAATTTAATGAAGCAGCAAGTGGGGAATATACAGGGGTGGACAGATATAATCAACTAAAAGAGAACAAATATGATTATAATAATGTTTATTCCCAAGACATGTGGGGGCAGACCAATAGCCAACAAATACAGAAGCCAGGAATTCCCTCTGCACAAAATTACCAAAATATAAATGCTTATTCAAGAGCAAACACACAGGAAAATGTCCAAAACTACAATTATGAACAAAAGGTAATGGAAAATTACGGTGTAAGACCACATGGGACTGCAAATGTTTCAAATGAGATGCTACAGTATGCCCCACCTCATCTGGCAAATACAGGTAATGCTGTCTATAATACACAACAACAGCCTGGAACATATAGAGACATTTATGCTCCTCCGTCGTCCCACGAGCTCAATAAGGAAATCAAAATGAAAGAAAATTATGCTCCTCAAGACAATCATAAATATTATGATCAAGAGTCTAAAAAACAAACCATCATTTCTAGAAGCAGGAAT
>KN503227.1:7969-22048 GCA_000787155.1 Scartelaos histophorus | reverse complement strand
AGAGCAGCTCAGACTCTGCTGGGAGGGTGGCTCACGCTCGGGTCATTAATCCAGGCCTGATGGGGACTGCAGCTTTAAGGACGACACTGTGTCAATATGAAGGAAACAGGAGCAAACACGACACACTGGACAAGTCCATGTGCTCAAGTGAAAGAGGCGGGCTCCGTTTTCACATGTCAGCTCCAAATGTGACCACCGTGAACTAGGTAGGACGCCCAGAATGTCTTTGGAAAATAAAGATGAAGTGGACAGCTGCGAAGACATTCAAATTCACTATAGGCCCTTTGAAAAATTATATCCAAAAACATTCTGAATGTCAGAATGGAGCAGCTGGAGGCCAAAGTGAAGTGGAATATAATGTGATTTTAATGGGAAAACTGGGATTAACTTCAGAATATCACAAAATATTAAAAATCAAGGACAATTTGGAAAACGAAACTCAAATTGTCACTTAGATATATGTGAATAATATCAAAGCCCAGTTAAAAACACTTACAATTGGATTTTACATTATTTGTTTATTTGACAAGAGATTATGATCAACACTAAGCATTTCTACAATAGACAATATCCACATTTTGAGCTTTTACTGGACAGATCCTTACAGAAAAGTTTTACCCTTCATCTACAGATATATTACATGTTTCATCATAAATTATACTTTTTGTGAAACCCAAATACTATTTTAGGGTTATAAAATTCAATGTTTACATCCTTCTTAACAAAGAAGCAAAGTAAATAACATTTGTACTTTGAAAATTCAAAATGGTTGCTTATTTTTTGTTATAATGTCATAAAACCTCTGCTCATCAGTTAATCACTAAATATATGATGTCAGCTTCATTTTGCCTCCACTTGCTCCAGTCCAGAATTTTGAACATGAAAAATAAGATTAGAGAGGGTCTATAGTTCTCGGAAAGAAAGATCCATGTGTTCTTTAACAAGGGTTCCAACTGAGGCATTACTTACTGATTGCAGTTTTGGGTTGGTGTTTTTTTTCTTCTGCCAATCTGTGCTACTGGTCCTTCCAAGAATCACTCACACAAATCTCACAAAAATAGCCAAGGTGTTTGAAGAGTCTTGCTCAAGGACAACACCAATGTACATGACGCAAGGGTCTGAACTGGTTGGAAAAGTACTGAAAATCAGATAATACCAAAGATCAACAGAACAAAAAAGAATCTGAATCTTTAGAATGATCTGGAGCTGCAGCACAAGTATAAAAGCACATAGACTAGTATATACCCTTGGACCACTAAATTAAGTGTATTATTATTATTACTGCATATCAGAATCGGTATTGAGTATCAAGTGTATTCCTTAGAAATCAAGTTTGAAATGATAGTCTTGTCACAACATCAGCAAGTACTGCCAGTCCAGTGTAAAAGTGTCAGTATTGCTTTTATAGCTGTTTCATATTATCATATATAGAGTCTGATAACATTGAGTTCATGCCATAGAAGTATATGGGGTTAGCTAGCGCGGGTGAGAGTTACACAGAGGGTGAATGGGCTCTTTAAATATACACTCTTGGGTTTAGTCTCAGAGCTCCAGGCAGCTCACAGCTCTCTGTCCTTGAACCACAGGTCAGAACAACCCACCACTACACACACATGCTACACAAAGAGACCGGGCGCATTCTCAAATAGGAAATCAGACATTATCACTTATTCATTCATGGTTTATTTGATCGAAATACAACACGCAACATTTCAAACCTCACAGATAACCTGCTTCGTGAGCTAGTGGAAATTTATAGCCAGAGAAAATTAATTTGCACTGTGAGGTGTAATCGATCAATACAGGAATGGGCACGAAGCAGGAAAACAGTATTTATTTGTAGCTGAAATCTGCAAGCAACAATCAAAAACATGGTCAGTGTGTGCAAATCCATCTGAAACAGTATATTACTTATTAATAATGTAACACAGGGGACAATGGAATATGCACGACTCCTTTGTGAGTTGGAGCTTTATAATGGAGAGGATGGGGAAAGTGTAAAGAAAGAAGCCATTATATTTTGTATTGGTATTAGTCTAGTCTCTGTGGATTTGAGTTGGGTTTTGTGAGTGTAACAATACAGTGAAAAGAAGATACAGCACATAAATGCACAAACTAAAGTCGGACCTCGCCAAGTCCATTTAAAGGTGTTAAGCCAATACAGACCCCGACCCCCATTCACCAGCAGGTATTGTGCAGTTTTGTGTTGATCTGCTGATATCTGGAGCTCATATTCCTTTACCACTCTATTCTAAAATGACATGCTTTCTATTAAAGGTGCAGCTGGTAAAATGCTGGCCAGCTGTTTGTCTCAATACTTTGCCTATCCATTTCCATGGAGACAAGCTGGTGATACCAAAAGGCCACATTACAGATCAGATCTGTGGAGATGAGACTGCTTTTACAGTAAAAATGCATTTTTTTAAGGCATTTTGTAGAAAATTCCAGGCATTACCATCTCTTCCATGGTAACGTACTTCCATGGTTGCGTACTTCCGTGGTAGCATACTTCCATAGCATCATACTTCTGTGGCAACATACTTCCGTGGCCACGTACTTCTGCGGTAACATACTTCCATGGTAACATACTTCCATGGCAACCATAGACTGTATAAAAAACTAAGCGACTGGACTAAGCGAGTGTTACAGGAATGGTAATGGATGTAACAAATGGTTACAGGAGCAAATCTGGAGCCAGCCTTTATGTTACGAATACGATTTTTTTCATTGAGAAAATAGCGGGGGAAAAAAAATCAATACCAAGATGACGAGGATCACTGCAGCAGGTACAGAGAGAAGAGCCACAATATTCTAATGTAAGTCAATGGGAGCCAGAGTCAGAAGGAGCCGGAAGAGCCTCTTGTCGCACTTCCTATTTGGCACATGGCAGCTAGCGCGTTAGCTAAGTCCACTCATATATACGGTCTATGGCGGCAACGTATTTCCGTGGTGATGTACTTCTACGGTTACATTGGTTACATACTTCCAGGGTAACATCCTTTCATGGTAACATACTTCTGTGGTAACGTACTTCTATAGTAACTTACTTCCATGGTAACGTACTTCTATGATAATGTACTTCCATGGTGACATACTTCTGTGGTAACGCACTTCTGTAGTAACTTACTTCCATGGTAACATACTTCTATGGTGACATACTTCTGTGGTAACGCACTTCTGTAGTAACTTACTTCCATGGTAACGTACTTCTGTGGAAACATACTTCTAGAGTAACGTACTTCCATGTTAATGTACCTCTATGGTACCATACTTAACATACCATGATGAGTATCATACCATGAGTATGAATGAGTAGGTGGTCAGACTGTGAACAGCAGAAATAGCTGTTAAAGGTAATTCAAATTGATGGTATTATTCCCAATTTCCATCTAAAGAAAATCACAATGAAATACCCTTTTGGGCCTTTTGGGTCCAATTTTATACCACAAACATTAAGCTTAGCAGAGACATATTTCTCTTCTGGTTTCATTAAAATGGTAATTTCATTGTTAAGTACACACTTTAAAAGCTGTAATTTACTATAGACTTTAACTACTGGCTGTTTGACATGATATTTATGTTAGCGGTACCTCCACACACTCTCATTTGTCTTGTGTCCAAGCCTCCTGACTGCACAGGACCACCCACGCACCGCTGCTTAGAGAGTGACTGATGACTGGACTATTCGTGTGAAAGGAGATGCTAAAATTAGGCATCAAATTAAACAGCTTTCACCTTGATAACGACTCCCACATTTTTCAAGAGGAAAGAAAAAAAACACATCACAATATATACTTAATTTTAATTATTTATTGAATACCTCTATGTAGTGCTAATAACATGCTTGAATTAATAGCACTACTTATTTTGGGTTTATGGTAAATGGTCACATATTTATAACCTTTTTCTACCTTTAAGGCACTCAAAGAACCACTCACCTATTCACACATACACTGGAGGCAAGATGGGTTAAGTGTCTTGCTCAAGGTCACAGTGAAAGTATGCATCTGTGGGAGTTGGAATTGCACTGCTGTCTGATGTTCTGCTGCCCTTCCAGTGATGCTTATGTCGAGAAGAGAAGAGATGGGTTTATGTTGACTAGTGACTTTCTAAAACATCTTCTTCAGCATATCAATAACATAGGAAAATATGTCAAGCTTTTATGCAAAATCAACTTTTTTGAACTTTTAATCCTGTTATCCTCATTTACCCTCTTGAAGCTGTATTTAGTTGCGTAACAAGTCCAATTAGTTATTTAGGTTGAGCTAAATTCTTCATCAGCGCTTCACATTTGTCCATAATGTGGTCCTTCATCACTAATGTCTCAGAGAAAGAGCCATTAACCAACTCTAAATGCCTGGGACGCACCTGGCCAGAAGCTAACACGTCACGGATCATTAGCTTAGCCCTTAGCATCATTAGCCTAGCCCTTAGCAGCATAGCAATCACATGTCCCTGTAGCCTCCCAGCACGGCGCACAGGAAGCAGAGGAGACGATCTGAAAGCACTCCTGTGTTTGGTGAACGTTTTAATGGACAGGGATGGAACAATTATGGAGCAAATGAGAGCAAATGGAAAAGCACTGACCGTCTGGGATTTTGTGGAGAACATAAAACAAAAGTGAAGCGTGGAAATGATGTGTTTGTACGCTGGAGTACATGGTGTAATTTCAATGTATGCATTTTTTATTTTACACATAAAGCAAGTCCAGAATTGAAACTCTGTTGTGACCTCAATAAACCAAATGGATTTTCAGCTGTACACTTAAGATCTGGAGATGGGCCATACGCTGCTTTGTGGTCTCCTACTGCTTCTGATATTGAGGTTAAGTTACACTTTCATTGTCCTCATGGGGAAACAGGTCCAGGGAGCAGTGCAGACACATCTCGATATTGAGCTAGGCTTGGTCAAGACTGGAGCTGGAGGATTTTGCATATTTTCGATTCATGGAGGAAACCAGAGAAAAACCCACAAAGGCACAGGGTGAACATGCAAACTCTGGCCTGGGAATCTTCTGAAATGAGAGTATTAATGAAGTATTAATGTACACATAAAACATAAAACTAGCTTCAAATACTGCCCTCTGTCTGACTTTTCTGGAGAGGTTCTGCAACCCGTTTGTCTCCATGGAGATGTGAATACTTTGCTAAAACTGTCTTGCATTTATTCAATTACAGGTGTTATTTATTGCTCAAAAATATCTTAAAAAACATAAATTCTTACTGTGAGTTTGGTCACCTCTCCTCAAATCTAACCTGTAATTTCGCTTGCAAGTTTCCATCAAGTTTCTTACGTTTATGGCCGTACTGTGGAGCATTCTTTGCACATCTGTATAGAGACACAGGTGACGGACTCTCCACAGGACCAGTTACACAGTGCATCTTTGAATTAAATACTGACATGACAAAAAATCTGAGCTTTTTTCATCTTATTTCACTCTGAAAATCTGGTAACGCTGGTCCAGGCCTCCACCTCTGCATTAGGGTGTACAAATGTTTCTATATAAAAGAGAAGATTCACTGCGGTAAGCCTTCACATCACATTATTATAGTGTTTCAAAGCTTCGGTTCAGATATCTGCATTCGTCTGGGACTTTGTTTTGTAACTCGAGATGTAAGCGTACAAATTTCTGTGCATTATGTCAAAGTGTCCTCAGAAAAACGCCGCTTTAAACACTGTGCGTGCGTCAGCGTGAGGAGGAGGAAGCGTCTGGGGAGTGGAATGAGCTCTATGTTAAACTTTCATGTTTCCTGTCAAACTGCAGCAGGGGGCTCACTCTCTACACTTTTATTTAAAGTTAAGGAACAGAAAAGTCTTGTGTTTCAATGTTCAGATACAGCAATGAGGGACTGTCCCGAATACACAGGTACAAGCAGCAGCGGCAGCAGCGGCAGCAGCAGCAGCGGCAGCAGCCCACATGATGTGACCCAATTCTGTGGAAAAGGAGGAGCAATCATCCCAATAGCCGAGGGGGGTGAGAGACAGCGCCCCCCGGGGACTCGTGCTATTAACGCAACAGTAACACAATCAGAAGCAGCCCAGGGCGAAGGAGAGGAGTGAGAGGAGAGGGTCCCAGAGAGATGGAGACAAGTGTATACTCAGAGGAGGGATACTTCAGTGCAACAGCAGGGGTCTAAATTATAGAGGCATTCAGAGACAAACCAACGCAATATGTTCAGCCATATGGGGTAAAAAGTTAGGGTGTGCTTTGTGTCAGTCCCAAGCCGAGATAATAACAAGGGTCAAAAGGACACAAATGACTACATGGATGGTTGGTTTTGAATTGTGATGTCAGAGATTTGGACACATTTTAAAGGAGCACACTTTTCTATAATAGTAGCGAGAAGTCTGTGGTCTGCTCATCCCCATGACAATGTTATTGCTTGGAAATTAATGTTACGGAGGACGGCTTTAAACTAATCCACCCTGCATATCAGGGGGGATTGGATATATTATCATTATTTAAAAAAACATTAAAGTGAATTGATACATCCACCTGTCTCAGTCAGGGTTTAACCAATAAGTTAAGGCAAGATAAGACAAACCTTTAAGGCTGTGTTCAGACCGGAGTGTAAAACCACTCTGGACACCTTTATATTTGCATTTAGATGCTCCAAACGAGCATCTTGGACACCGTGGACAAAATGAGAGAAAAATATTTGATGCACGTTGCCCTGGAAAACAAGTGCCATTTCCCTGAACCTTTCCTGGAGTGATGGTAGACTGGGTGAGAGTGACTTTAGACTTTTATTACTTAAAGCTATCAGCTGAGGTGATCACCTCCGTGGGTGCGGCGTGCCTGCTTTGGCACGCTAATGACACTGGTTCAGTCCTGATTCAGTCCTGGTTCAGTCCTGATTTAGTCCTGGTTCAGTCCTGGTATAGTTTTGGTCCAGTTCTGGTTTAGTCCTGGTTCAGTCCTGATTTAGATCTGGTCCAGTCCTGGCGGTCAGTTGATGCTGTTTGACGCCAGCATTTTCATGCCCTGAAAGCTCATCCACATAGACTCTGCATGTAAACTGGACACCTTGACGGCCCTTAAGGGAAAAAAAGCTACATTTTGAGGATTATTTAATATTCAAAATATATATTTGTTTTGTTTTTTTTTATTGTCATTTGCTATGGGAACGTTTCTAATTTTTCGTCATCCATGAAACCCGTGGATAAGCTACATGGATGGCATTTATGTTTTAGAATAGAGCTGCAATAATGAATCACATGGCATATTGTCTTTTTGTATTATTTTATACAATGCCTGCCTTTATGGTAATAGCAAGCTTCAAATTGCAAAAGTTCAGACAATTTATGGCAACTGACGTTGCAGTACTGGATTTTGGATTAAAACCTGGACTGAACCAGAAGAGGAACCATGATTAAACCAGTGATAACTCCAGGAATCGTCTGCTCTCCCCACTTCAGAAGAGCTGGTTGATTTATTAAAGCACATTTTGAACCTCGAGGACCCCTCCCCAGTCTCCTCTGTGTTATTTTCCCCTTGAAGAGCGCCCTGCTGCTGGTGGTTCCCAGTTTGTGGAGCCATGGGACCCTCTCAGATGAAACAGGCGAGTGGAGGTCAGAGAGGAGAGTGACAGATATGGAAATGTATTCAGATCTCAACTTTAGCATGGCTTCCTCTTTGTATTTACCCTTCAGAAAGACAGAGCCAGAGATACAAGGCTTATGAAATATTAATCAACACAGGAAGCCATATTAAAGACCAAAAATGATGGAGAGACACATGAAACGATGAGTGGAGAATGAAGAGGTTGCTGGATGAATTGAGATGCAGCGGAGAGTCGCCTAACACAGATCAGAGACAAAAGATGAGCACATCTTCAATTCTCTGGTTTATTGGGGTTGAAGGATTGTCGGACAGTATGTGAGCAACTATATGAGAACATTAGATAAGGATACCAAGGAGCACAGGGCTCACCACTCTGCTATGCAACCTTTGTTTTCAGTTCTCTGGTCAATATTCAACATACCATGGAGAACTTATGGGTCCAGCATGTCACTTTCCCAGTGAGTCGATTGCCACCTGTTTGCTCCCATTATTTTGCTTTGCCTACAACGTTCCACAGAATAAACTTGTGTGCAGAGCTACAGTGAAAAACAGGCTCCCTGTGAGTGGGCTCGCCTCTCTGTAGATCTGACCTACAGTCAGCTCTGGACCACATAAAGAAGTAGAAGAGGGTCGAGCTCAGCTGTCAGCAGTTACAGGGGAAAATTTGAAGCTAAATTCCATATCTGGAATTTCGACCGTGAACTTCATAGCAACCAAGAGCCAATCCGGAGTGAGGTTGTTGCAGGTAAATGCCCTTTCTCGTCTGCACCGCTGGTTTGGCTGGGAGAGGCCCTTATCAACGCTGTCAATCAAAACTGTTGCTAACACAAACAGGAGCGACCTCGAAGAAAGAAGGCACCGGATTTGTCTCATATACATGTCCATATCTTGATATATGTGCAAAATGGCAAAACAAAAACACCACCACCACCACACGTCATGTAGAGTGAACATGTAAGGCCAAAGTGACAACACTAGCAACAGTTACAGAGAAAGGCCATGTTTTTAATAGAAAATGAACTGGAGTTGATTAAACCAATTTGGAAAAAAATCAATTTAACATTCCAAACATTTCAGCTCCTGCTCTGCATGGAACAGGCCCACAGTGAGTTTCATCTGTTTTCTCTTTCAACTTTCTTAAGGCAAAATCCTGTTATTTCTGATTGTACATTACTGAGTGTTCAGATTGGCCTAGAGAGCTACATTTTGTTCATGTTTTTACAGCTTTTTTGTTTTTGAAAACAAATTCAGTTCAACGTGACGGTGGTGCTTGAGCTCAGAGAAAATTAATTTGGACTTAGTTTAAAGCTTATGCACAGTAATTCCCTTTTGTGGTTCTAATAGGACTGGCTATCCATGGGCTTCAGAGTGATGACAAATTAGGACTGTTGCCATAGCAATTAACAACTTAAAACAAAATATTATGTCTTTGAATGTGAAAAAAAATCTCAAAAGGTTGTATATAACAGGAAGCTATGACTAGTGATACTGATGCTTTGCAGTAACATCAGGCTGGGGGGGTTCTGCATGTATCTCTAATGGTGGAATGTTTAGGAGTTACCATGGTGACACAATGCACATATTTGCAAAAATTGTCAAAAAAGTTTTAAAATTGCATGAAAACTCAAGACAAAAATACAAAATGGATTTAAACAACACATTTTCAGGAGCCTGTGGTCAACATGAGTGTTCCTGGTCCTGCTTAGGAGTTTGGTTTTCAACAAAAAAGGTGAGAGTGACTAATGCTGGGTAGAATGTGACTGTAATGTTATATGAAAGGGACTTTTCACTTTAAACAGCACAAATCAGCTGACCTGTTGTAGTTTCAGCTAAATCAGTTCTTTCTGGACAGATTGTGTTAAAATAAAGCTCTGGTTAAGATGATAAGGAGAAGTATCTAAAGGAGGTAGAGTTTGTTCTAGTGATAGAGATGATGGGTTAAGGCTGTGAATAATGTATTAAAATAAAACATCTATTTTAATTTGAGCACTTTTCGCTAATTTCTGTTGTCCCTCAAACTCAAAAATGATGCATAAAACCGTCTTTGTTGTAAGGTTTGGTGGACAAAGAAAATGAGTTTTTCATCAAACAGAAACCCAAGGTCTTCTCTGAGTCTTTTTGAACGAGCTCTTCAAAGTTAGTTAGTTTTGTGTGAGTTGTAAATTTCGCTCTGATGCCTTTGCTCCCTCTGAAATCTAAAGAGACGAGAGCGATGGAGGAGGCAGCCGCTTGACAGAAAAAAAAAATTAGAAAAACAGAAGTACGGGAGAGAAAACCAGACTTACTGAAGGATTAAAGGGTCTGTATGTGATTTTTTTCCCGATGTATTTGAGCAACATTTGTCTTATCCTGGTGCACATATATTGTATAAGCTGCTCTTATCTAAGTGCAGTTGTTCAAAAAAGTGTGTAAAGTGCACATTTTTGCATGATTCTCCCATTTTTACTTCATTTGGTGGGATACTACCTGTTGTAAATATAAATGAGAGCTTTACACAAATCAAGAAGCAATTTGTGAAGAAAAGAAAATATGACGCAATTAAAGGATTTTTATTTTTGAGTTCAAACTTCAGGGAATTCTGTCCAAAAGTTCAGCACAATTTACATGCAACAAACACATTTTTCTGATATTGTAAACATTATCTAAAAAAATTAAAAAGTTAAAGGAAATTTCTTATATTTTTATTTATCAGATTATAATTCCTGTGACATTAGAGGAGTTTGGCCCCGGATGGTTGCTAGGTAACAGTTATGGAATTCCCCAGTGTGATGTCCTGATTTCCAACCAGGAAGTAAAAATTTCAACCTAAAAAAGAGGCCAAAGTGGAAGAAGATTTTTAAGATTTTTAGTTAAATCTTAAATCAAATGGTCTTAACGGTGTTTTAGTAAAATTAATAGTCCAACCTATTTTTCCAAGTTTTAAGACAGTAAAAAAGTCCATTAATGAAATGAGACGTGACAATGCAAGAACAACACAAACTCACTGCAAATCATTCAAAACAACACATGTGAAATATGGCATTAGATAACTCTGGTTTAGTGTTATATTTTGAACTTGACGATTAGAGCGGCGTCTCTGTGAACGACTCTGAAAATGACTCTGAAAATGACAGGCTGAAGCCAATTAGGAGGAAAGTGTCTGAAGTAGATGTGAGAGATGTTACATTCACAGACAGTCTGGGAGCCAGTCTGCACCTGTGCATTACCTGTCCACTGCATCTGATTTACACAAATACAGAAGGTGCAAAGAAGAATTGAAAAGCAGCTTTAGACCAATTTGCTTTAACAGTAACACTGACAGTTTAAAAGGGCCAATGTTATGCTATTTTCTGGTCTATGTTTGAAAACACTCTGTTCCACCTTGTGATGTCATGTGGTGATACAGTAAGTGCTCCACTGTGTTTTTAAACTCCAAACACCTTCACTAGAATCATTTGAACCCTAAAAACGTTAAAGTTAAACATACCTGTTGACTTGAAAACCACCATTTCATGACATCACAAGGTGGAACAGAACATTTTGAGGTTTGGAGATTTAGATTTAAATATGTGTGCATTAAAACTAAGCTCCAGGCTTATATTTGAGGTGGTAACAGCATTGTGGCATGATTTAAAGTTCACAAGAGTCATTTTTGTACAATATAGGAGCTTTAATGTATTGAATAACAACTTTTTAATTCTACGTCTGTCACTTAATTGTTTTAACACACACTATGTAACTTTTCTGGAGGAGCTTCTGCTACCATCTTGTATTGCTTTGTTAGGAATGTTCATGGCCTAAACCTATATAACATTTATTCAATTACAGATGTTATATTGCTAAAAAAAATACCTGGAACACCTTCTATCTTAGCGTCTCTCTCACAGGTCTGACTTGTAACTTGGCTGCTTGTGTAATTTTGGCAATGCAATAACATCGCCATGGAGACAAGCAGGTGGCGGACACAAGAAAATAACATTGTGAACCTTTACATGATTGGTACTCATTGAAACTCTTTTCCTTCCTCCGTAAGACTTTAGAGAGACGAGAAGACTTGAACCACAAGGGAAAGTGTGGCTGCAGGGAGTGTGAAGGAGCCAGTCTCAGAAATCACTCAGCAAATAAATGAGGTTCAGTGAAGTCTGAAAAACATGCCGAATCTACATGATTTGAAATGCACTTTACCAAATCACATATGACAGAACCGAAACAAAAACCACAAGTCCAGATCTGAACACAATTTGAATATTCGTCTCACAAAGAAGCACCATCTTACATTTTGACACATTTTCCACAGTATAAGGTCTATTCATTATAATAGGCCGAGCTTTTCCAACAGTGAGAGTTGAGAAGTACAAATGATATTAAAATCAACACTATCCTAGCAGAGGCTGGTATAAAGCAGGTTAATATAGATTTGTGTTCATTTAATGGGAGAGTCTTGTCCGTGCAGTCTGCCTCCTGCTGCAGACCTGAACACACCCGCTGGACTGAGCCCAGACACTGTGGGGTTTTGACCTATTTAAGAATTCAAAACTGAAATCTAAAACAAATGACTGTCATAACAAATGCTTGTGGTAAATGCTCACATTTTTATATAGCACTTTAGCATCTTCAAAGTGCTTTACATCATGGAACCACTCACCTATTCACAAACACATTCATACAGCAGTGTATGCAAACTCTAGCTGCAAAGTGTCATGCCCAAGGACACAACAACAGCAGTCAAATGATAGGTAAACTAATGCCAAGCTAATAAAAACATGCCTGGATTTTGAGCTTTAGTAGAAATCGAACCATTCAGCTCCATCGAGTGATTCATTAGTCAGTTTTTCCCAGAAAGTCAGAAACACATTTATTATTATGATTAATAGAGACCACATATTAATAGCCTGCTGAGGAGTCAAATAGAGTTTGTGGATGTTGTTCTTGTTGTTTATAAAACACTTAATAATATTTTATTCTGACTTTATTTTTCCCTATTTTTCCCCTTTAACTTTAATGGAACATAATATGGACCTTAAGGTTCCATACATTATTCATAATCTACATTCATGATATAAAATATCTAAGATTAATAAATGTGTACTTTGTACTGATAATACTAATATTAGTATTAGTAGTAACTGCACGTACATGAGAAGGGCACAACCAGTTCTATGTGGGCCCTATCGTTCAAGGGATGATTTGCAGCTCTTTGCTCAGTTAACTACGAAAAAATGGTTTGATAAAAATAAATTATCATCGTATTTAAAAGAACAAACTCATGTTATTTGTAAACTGTAAAAGTCCCATACCAGTTCCAATAATCATTGCTAAGAAATGTCATGGAAATCTTTATAAATATACAATTCATTAATATAAGTTACTTGAGGACAAAGGTTGCTAAATGTGTGGGAGTGGGAGTCACTGAACCAGAATGCTCTTTTGTTACTGTATCATTCATTTGTTTTGTCTCATTTAAATTTTTGTGTTGAAGTGTGGGGAATATATAAGACTAATGCCCTTAATTAGTGCCCTTTATTTCAGTGTAAAAAAAGAGCCATTAGGACTGTTCACAATCCCACCTGCATCCAACAAACCACTGCTTTAAAATCATCAGACTTCAAACTTTATGATTTATGATTGTGAGGAAGGTGTGGGCTCGGAGAGTGTTGGGCCAGTTTTGTGTGTGAATGTTTTGTCATGTCATGTATAATAGTTACATGAATAGTTAGTGTTTTAAAGTATGGGAGGACATTGTAAATATCTAAGTTTTGCTTTACTCACTGTTTCAAAGATGCATGTTTGTATCTGTCTGTACTGTTATGCTGTTCTATGAATCATATGTGCAGGTTTTAAATAAATATTCTATTGCCATGGCACTTAAAAGGAAAAAGTCCTTCAACCCTGCATATTACATGGATAGAAATTCATCAAGGTAACCAGTCTATAAATGGTACGCTTCTTATGTCCATGTTGTACGTGTAAATAATGTCATTGAAAAACAGTCTGATTAAAGGTAAATGCACAGACTGGAGACCTATTTAGTTTGAATTGCTGTCTGATCGCTGAAATGATATGGCCATAACTGCCACTTTATTACAATGCTAATGCACGTAGACAATTTTACAGCCTCTAGATGGCTGGCTGTTACGGTAAGTGTCAATTTGACCATAAAGAGGTTATGCTAGCACTCAACCTGGGCTAACGCAGCGGGGCCAGTGACTTAACAGAAATGAAATACAGTGGGAGATTAACAAGGGGATGCATATAGATCAGCTGTGCATGAGCAAGAGGGTCTTTCTGTCAATATACACGGTGTTAATGGAGCAGATACAAGGTGATTTTAAATACTGTTAGAGAGAGAGATGGAGAGAGAGAGAAAGAGATATTATAGTTGAAGGAGGTGGGAGAGTTGGTGGTAGTGGCTGAGTGGAAGAGAAAGAAGAAGAAAAAAGGGAAGAGGAAGAGGAGGAGAGGGAAATAGAGGAAGAAAAGATGGAGAGAGAGTGGTAGGAAGAGAGGGAGAGGGTAAAGAGAAGAGGGAGGGAGGG